>RQTK01000626.1:278724-303185 GCA_003991915.1 Elysia chlorotica
GGGGAGAAAAGCAGAGAGAGAGAGAGAGAGAGAGAGAGAGAGAGAGAGAGAGAGAGAGAGAGAGAGAGAGAGAGAATGCAATATAACGTAGCTGCATTCAGATTGAAGAAGAATAAAACAAATTACAGATCCACCAAAAGCTGCATGTAAACCTGCACACTTAATGACTTCATTTATATGCGCAGATAGAGAATGTTTTTAATCTTCTAATTACATTATAATTATGTGATTTCATTCCAACATGCCGCTTTTAAACAAAGAAGCAAAATTCCATTTTCAAATAATGCAAAGGCGCCTAAAGCCAATTACTGATTATTGTTATTTCTTCTAACGTTGTTTACCCGCACCGCCCCCCCCCCACACACACACGCACACATATATACACACGCCACCTTGTGTTAACCGATGTAGGTTAGTGGGTGCCTGGCGGACCTTGAGCTGTACAAGCGCCCACTTGTTCCACATTTTTTAATGAAAATGCAAAGTAGATCTTTGATAATTTTATGGAGCAACGGCGCCACACATAAATCCACGACAACAACAGAGAGAGAGAATGTCACACCAGCAAATTCAGACACTTGATAAGATTGATTAACCGAGGGGAAAATGTGTGTAGGAGTGTGAGGAAAAGGGGCGGAGGAGGTTGGGGTTGTGATGTGATTCCTGCCTCGTCCGATTTTAAATTTTAATTATGCCTAAGAACACAAATAAAATAGGTGGTTTTTTTTTTATTTAATATATAAAACAACATAATTATATTTACCATTACTTAATGGGAAAACAGTAAATAATGGCTAACTAACAAGTAAAATATTTGTTGGACACTACAATAACAGCTAAACAACTGCATCCCAGATAGGAAACGGTTGCATTTTTAATCTTAGTCGCAATAGAGACAATAATTATAAAACAAATGCACTCAGGGTGGGCGAAAATGAGGCCAATGTTTAACTAATACAACAAAAATATGGTATGGACTAGGGCGTCGCTCAAATTTCACGGAGATAATCTAGTCAGAGATTACAGTCAAATGTACTCGAAGAGACTTAGGTCCGGTTTTTCTAGATTGTCTAGCACAGGGACGCAACCAAAGAAAAATGGAGTAATGGCTCTACGCATTCAGTACTCGAATTGTAGTCGTGCTGGATTGGGGACCATCGAAAATGTTCATGCGGATACTAAGACGGTGAGATTAAAACCTCGAGAGAGAGAGAGAGAAAGAGAGAGAGAGAGAGAGACAGAGAGAGAGAGAGAGACAGAGAGAGAGACAGAGAGAGAGAGAGAGAGAGAGAGAGACAGAGAGAGAGAGAGAGAAAGGATGCAAAAATATAGGCAGAGAGAGAGAGAGAGAGAGAGAGAGAGAGAGAGAGAGAGAGAGAGAGAGAGAGAGAGAGAGAGAGAGAGAGAGACAGACAGACAGACAGACACCGAGGCAAGTAAAAGAAAAAGTGGACTGATAAACATTAAACCCATTTTTCCCATAAGAGTGACGCTTTATCGACTGGGCCACCTCGCCTCCCACCCACATAAGTGAGTTTGAGTGAGATTTTGTTTTTATTGTACGTCAGCACAGTAACGGCTATATGAAGAGTTTCACGGCACAATGGGATATATCCATTTTGAACATTTTAAGAAATGTGATTTTTTTTTTCTTGATACATGTATATTTTTTAAAGAAAAAACACTGTTTTTGTCACCCAATGAAATTGAGGGGTAGTGGTATCCCAGAAATTTTTATTTTAGGCGTTATCTCGTTTTGCCGTAAGACTGTTCATACTGTGCCAACGTCTTAACAGAGTACACAAGTAGTAAGATGCTTTAGTAATGAATAGAAGCTGTAAATAACGTAAGTACTAGTTACTACTACGCAGATAAATTCATTATTGAGAGATTTACTCTATGATGATGATTTAACTGCACGAGTCCGGTCTGACAACTGGCGCTGACCAATGCCAAGACATCCTGGCATGTGGACAGTGTCCGATAATTTATCATAATTTTATAGAGCTCAAGATTGGATGCCCTAGACGTGATGCATGTTATCGCCGCCTCTCCCGCCCCGACACGGCCAGGTATGTGGAGTGTCTTGTCTTGGTGGCATCACTACATCAGGCCACGTCACCAAGATAATGATTATCATCAGATAATGCCTGGAATGTGGGAAGAGAGAGAGAGAGAGAGAGAGAGAGAGAGAGAGAGAGAGAGAGAGGGAGAGAGAATGTCTTGTGTGACAACCCAACACATCCTAAAAGAAAAGCGTGTCCAAAAACCGACGTAAAATAGCAGAGGGGAAAAAAGTGAGGTGAAGGGAAGAGAAGGAGTGTCGAGGAAAAAAGAGGAGGAAATGATTAAAAAAAAAAAAATAAAAAAATAAAAACAGGCAGTTTCCTTGTTATCAAGGATGGCCCTTGCGATTGAGGATCGCACCTGGGACTTTCCGGCTTTAAGTCGCACATCACTGGTTAGACATCTAGTCTACCTGAAGGGAATGTGAGTGTGAATAATTATAGACTGAAAAGGCTGACACGCTCCGCATCGCTCCGTACGTCACCCTCTCGCTTGTTAATGCCAACGTGGACAGATCAGATCAATGTCATCGAAGGTTTCGTTATGGAAATTTGAACGCACAACTTCAACAGCCAGGCTATGTCGCGGGCAATCCCCAGACTAATGTCTGACAAGTTTACTTGCTACCATACAAAGACAGAGAGAGAGGATACGAGGACTTCCAAATTTGTCTCATACAGCTACAATATACTGACACCCGACTCGACCAGTAGGGAACAATCGGGGATTGAACCAAGGACTTTCTTATTTGAAGTCACACACCCAACTGTTGAACCATGAGCTCTACCCGATGTGAATGTGAGTGTGAATAAGACAGGAAATCACGCTCTAAGTCTCACCCACTCGCCTGTTACATGTCACCGTGGACATGGCGTCGATGATTAAGTTTTATTCGAGGGATTTTGAACGCCCATCGTAATTGCGGACTGGTCCCCAGACCAAAGTCTGGCAAGTTTCGTGCTCCCACACAGATACAGATCGAGTATATCGAGTATATCAGGACTTGTCTTAGCTGGTCGCATTATACTGAAATCGGGGCTAACCAGTATGGAGCAATGCGGTCTAATATGGGATTTAACCAGGGACTTCCCAATTTTAAGTCACGCGCCCAACTGTTCAGCCATCTAGTCTATGTGAGTGTGAATAATTATAGACTGGAACGGCTGATCACGCTCCGTTTCTCACCCACTCGTCTGTTACATGCCAACGAGTCAATGTTATCCATGTTCGCTTTGTAAATGATTGTAGGTTCTATGAACCGAACAGTGGGTCTAACGCGTTTCGCGATGGCGTAGACATAAAATTAAAACGCTAACAGAGCACGCATTTCATTATATTAATAAGACTTATCTATACACCAAGCGCCATAAAAAAGTAACCAGGCGTGCCAGAACACGATGTATGTACATGTATTTGCATTGATAAATAGAAAAAGAGGAAAGTAGTCCTTGGACTGATTAGAACGCAGCCCGTCGATTGTGGACGGGCCTCACGACTGACGTCTGACAATTTTACATGTTATCACACACGAGACAGGGCGCGGAGATCAAGACTCTTGTAGGGAGCGAATCGGACAAAAACATTTTTCACCAGATCGTGTGATTCGACCTGAAGACCAACGCTCTATTACTTGAGCCACTCCACCCCCCAACCTATATTGTGTGCATAATGTTCCATCCAGTTCGGGTCTAGATCTATCTTCTAGCCATAGATGGGCCGGTTTTCTACCGCTAGTACGTTTAGTAAAAATACGGGAAAATCTCGGAGAAACGTACAAAGTGTATACACTATTCGCTAAATGATCGACGTTTTTATTGTTGTTTTTCTTTTGTCTCAAACTGGACAATTGACCTATTCCTCTTAAATCATCGGATTTGTATTACATTTTTTTTACCGGAGACTTGTTGTTCAGAGCTTTGAAACAAAAGGCCGGAATTTTCTGATCCTTTAAAAAAAAACCGAAGATCCGGACATCCGGAACCGGTTCCATCCTTGCGCAATCCTCACTTAATGATAATCACCTAGAGTTTAGTTACTACAGTGTACCTGATTTTGTCAACGTGGTTATGGGCGCTCATTAATGCGTGATCATTCCTCTCATGGAATACACTTGTAATGGATTAGTCGTTCTGGGAACCAAGGCGTCTCCGTGAAGAACCTTCGCCAAACGTAATCGGTCAGATATAGCATGTTACGCTGTCTTTTTCTTCTTCTCCTTGAAAAGAGCTCAGTGAATTTCAAAGGCAGAGATGACAAAGGGGGTGGTTGGTTTCTTCCTTTAATTTCAGAAAACTTTCTGGCATAGCGATATGTTAAAACATTAAAATAATTATAATAGCGTTTGGGAATAGGGGAATTGCTAGATTCGGGATGAAATGGAGATTAAATCGTGTCAAACCGAGGAAGGGTTCAATTAGATAGAAATGCAGGTCGACAGACAGATGGATAGATAGATTAATAGTTAGTTAGACAGAAAGTTTGAGAGATAGAGAGCTTAAAAGTGGGAAATGGGCCGACGGATAGTGGTTTACACTTTATAACCAACATGACCTGTGAGTGGTGTATTTGTGTGTGTGTGTGTAACTGCCAAAGGGACCTGACCGAGGTGACTATGGGCCAACCACACCTGTAGACTCGGTGCCCTTGATTTATGGCTCTTACAGCATTGAGACCGGACCTGTCCCAGTAGCAGCACTGACCAGTGTTCCATCTTGTCCATTCTGGCCATTAAATAGGCTAGTTTGTCATTAATCTGACCAACCTACTACGTATATGCAACGATCATATGAACAAGGAGGGATTGGGGGGAGGGGGCAAAGAGAGATAGAAAGAGAGAGAGGAGAAAGTGAGAGAAAGGCTATGTAGCGTACGGCGATGCCTGTCTTTGTCCTATCTGTATGTTTGTCTCTCTCTCCTCTCTCTCTCTCTCTCTCTCTCTCTCTCTCTCTCTCTCTCTCTCTCTCTCTCTGCCTCTCTCTCTCTCTCTCTCTCTCTCTCTCTCTCTCTCTCTCTCTCTCTCTCTCTCTCTCCCTCCCTCTTCTTGGCGGTCTTGAAATCCCAAATTAACAATTGATTTTAATTCTTGACTGTGACACATCTTTGCAGAAAAAGGTACTTACCTTCTTCAAGCTATTGTTATCCACTAGAGTGAGAGCAAGGCTAAAAGCAATACAAGAAGATACACGCACCAGGATCTTAACAAAACACTAACTTACTTTTAGATGACGATGCTATGGAAGATATGCGCAAATCTTAGGTAGGTAAGGCAAAAATTCGCTGTTTAAATAAATCATGACATAGTTTAGACCAAGGTGTCCCCGGACCCATGTATATGTACCAAATGCCCCCAGGCTGGCAACGTTCATTTCATATTTTCAACTTTTCCCCCCTAGTCTCGTAAGACAGTCCTGCTAGTTAGGGCGTCATGTCTGAATCTAATCCTGAGCAATAAAAAGAATAGTTGTAAAAATTTGTTTTCCAAACGACAAAAGTCTTGGAACAAAAGTATGTAAAGGAGGGAAAGGTATCAAGTTATTTGGACAAATGCCGATTCCTTTGGGTGCTCATACCCTCTTAGGAATGTCTTAGGAATGTGAACTTATATAGAGTAATGGCACATGAATATTTTTTAAGAAGAAAAAAAAAGGTTAAAAACTTAAGGCAAACGAGCAGTCCTTGACTCTTCCCTTCCTCGATTAATCCCCCCGTCAGCACCGGTAACAATGATGTTTCATTCTAGAAACAGATACCATGCTCTTAAGTTTGCTCCAGATTTATGTATCTGGGTCAAGGGGCGACAAACCGACGTGTTCTGCCCCTGTGCTCTCAACTGAGACAGCCTGGCTGGCTAAGCCTGCGACACAGTCCTGGGGATTTGAGGACTCTGGGGGCTGGAGGATCGAGCAGGATCTACGGCAGAAGTTTTCACACCCTGTTGTTAACACAAACTCGCACTTTAATTCAATCGAGTAGTCTTTGGCAATCCTTCACTTATAATCTTTGGTCCTAAAAAGCGATACCCTGTCTTAGTTCAACGTCTCTGAAGCCCCAAAGGAAGATACCACGCGGCGATCCTTCACGTGCAATCTTTGGTTTTAAAAAGCGACGATCTTTCGTACTTCAACGTCTCCCAAGCTCTAAAGATGTCCCCATGACTTGTGGTCTTTGGTCCTAGAAAGCGACGCTCTCGATCTCTCGTAGTGCAACCTCGACGTCTTCTTCCTTCTCAAGAAATAACAAATTAATTAAACGTTGAAGCTCACCACATATATTTTATCGGTTATAGTCATTGAACCCGACGCCCTTTCGTAGTTTAACGTCTTCCGGATTCTCAAGGAATAACGTAAATCATACAACTATACAAATACTACAGTGCTGTTAACTTTGCATGCCGCAGATTCTCTAAGTGCCGCCTGGCTCTATCAGTCACCTACAGTGTACCTGATTTTGTCAACGTGGTTATGGGCGCTCATTAATGCGTGATCATTCCTCTCATGGAATACACTTGTAATGGATTAGTCGTTCACTCTATCAGTCACTGTGTGGCTCCACTCCAGTGGTGTATGAATGCAGCCATTGCTCCTAGTGTCCCAACTCCATGGTTGGCAGCGTCAAGAGACCGAACAACAGCTCATCAGATTAGCGGGAGGGGCAGGGCTGGTCTGGTCGCAGATCCATGTACACCAGACCTATAACTCATGGCGACACAGATATCAAGTGGGGCCTGAGGATTGAGGACGGGCGGACAGCCGACGGTGCAATGTTGTGCATGGATCATTTAACAGATCAAGGTAGAATGCCTATTAGACGAGATCTGTTGCAATCGGGACAGGATGCTTCTATACACGGCAGAGAATTTTATTCACAGTAGGGGTTTTCACAATATTATTTCATTCAGAGAGCCGTCAGTTTACTGTCTGTTTTCTCAGCTCTTGAGACTCAAGTTTCAAGGGGCGCAGACTGTCGCTCCCAGTCCAATATTGAGCACCTGAGAACTGTCTTTCTTGTCTGGCTCAGTAGGCTGTCTGGTCTACTACCATGTAGATCGTTGGTGGAGTGCATGGAGTGGCCACAGTGTGCGGTACAGGAGAACATGTACATGTACTTGAAATGAATAAAGCGCACAGTTGTACAAATACCTTGTTTTGTGTTTTTCATTAAGTTTAAAACATATACCTTGATGTCCATGATTATTTCCTTTACATATAAAAAAGGCTCCAGGGTGACAGAAAAGACACGACAAAGAAGAGAAGCTGCCTCCTTTTACTCACCACATGTTCTCTAACAATTGGATTGTTGTTTGTTGTTGTTGTTTTGTTTGTTTGTTGTTGTTGTTTTTTTTTTGCGTGTCTTGGGGGCTTACATCAACAACAGGGTTAAATCGCGAACGCCAGCACTATAGGTATTCAGTGGACGGACTCCTAGACTGGCCCCCAAACCTGAAAAAATCTACAAAACTTTTTGGGATGTGTCAATGGTGTTGAATTACATTAAATCCCTTGGACATAAAATAATGACTTCAAAAATAGCTATGCTGCTAACATTAGAATCATGACAAAGAGTGCAGACTGTGCACAGGCCCACCCTGCTTCGACTGTGTCCTGCTTGAAGGAAGTTAGTATTACCGCTTTAAAAAAAAAAAAAGAATGAATTAACCATGAACTGATAGAATGGTTCGAATTTTTTTTCCAAAAATATAAACATAGAAATCCAAAATTGAAAACACAGAAATTATAATAATTATACTACTACCAGATCAGGATTCTACTCCAAAACTGTAAGACTATCTAAGTCTTCTACAGGCTAAGGCCCTCCCCAATCCCATCGTTCGGGACAGAATTACGCCAGCATCTTATACTAGAGCATTCAGGTCCCACAGGATATGGAGTTCGCAGAAGCACAAACAGGCCTCCAGAAGTGTACAAAGAGCATCCATTTGCATTCTATTAAAAATGTGCAATTTCGTGCACAAGCTGTGCAATAATCGCGGCGAGTTTCAGGAAACTTAATTATTGTAATTCGATGGAACAAGAATAGGGTGGGTATTTTCCTCATGCGCGAACTTGTTAGTATTGATTGGGGAAAATATCAATAGTGAACGCATTCTAAGCTTGTTGCCATGAAAAGGGAGCGAATGGTTTGTCTTGAACGTGTATATTTTAGGATGACTTATATTTCTTATTTTCTTATCTGCTTCCAATTTTTTATAATCAGTAGTAAAATCTATGTTAACGATGTTATAACGTAAAGGCATAATTACGCCATTTACTGACGAGTATAATAAATTCAAAGGAATGTTCACTTATTACAAATCGTGCAAATGATGTCATATAGAAAATGCAGCATTTTAACAGTTTATGCAAAGCACCGAAGAGAGGGCGAGTCGTAGACAAGAGCATTATTTCATGTATGACAAATACGACCTAATAATGTCACAGAAAATGCACGATATCTTCAAGCTACAATAAACATGGCTTGGAATTGTGTGATCGTGTTGTAAAAGATATGGGGCCTTCTGGGGTACGCCCACTGATTATAATTTATGTACGTGAATGGACCTGGTCTCACTTTTCTGGTGAAAGTAGATCTAGATTCTAGATCTAGATGGAGGTGCCAGCCCTGCCAGGCTGTCAGGTGTGTCGGCACTCTGAGTGTCGCATGTCACACGGACTGTGCACATTCAGACACACTGAGACTGAGGTACAGGTACTACACGGCAGACCATTACCCAGATCAGCATGATCCGCTTCACTGATCTGCTGTAAAATGAGGAGAGGCGGAGAGAGAGAAAGAGATAGAGTAAGACTACAGGCAGAAAGACAGAGAAATGGGGAGAGACAGTCACCAAAGAAGACGGGATGAAATTGAGATAAAAAGAAAAAGGAAGAGAAAGACAAAGCGGGAGAAAAAACTCATAAGAGAGAGAGAGAGAGAGAGAGAGAGAGAGAGAGAGAATGGAGCAAAAGAAAATGAGGAGGAGAAAGAGAGTGAGAAATACAGACAGCAGACAGAACTTAGTCTAGCCCCGCTCCGATTGACTGACCTGAAGCCACTGACCTCACACAAGGGTCAACCCATAGACCAGTGCGGCCTTCGCTACCCCCCTCCCCCAAGCCTCAAGGCGCTAAAAATTACTGCCAGAAAGAATTCGATCTTCGAGGTTTGCAGATCGCTAGTATAGAACTACATGTATTGGGCTGGAGGGCGTTGGGCAAACTACTACAGTAACCAAGTGCTCCCGCTGGGCTGAAAGTAAAAAAAAAAGTGGTAGGCCGTTTATCTCTGAATCGGAAGGACACCAGTAGAAAACATATGACCGGAGTCAGTATAATGTTACCGGCTGAGACATGATTCTTGGTATCATCGCACTGTTTCTGTGTGTCAGCACGTAACTGTCAGATGTTAGTCTTGGGACCCGTCCACGATATATCCCGCCTGCTGATTTCGAACATAAAGAAACTCGCTGACTCACTTCTATTCTGGTCCGGTGCAAACATAATGGATCATAATGACTCATGAGGAGTGAATTGGTCTATCCACATTGTCATCAATTCGATCGACCCGTCTTTCCGGCCTAGACCCAAACGTCGATTTGTGAATACTGAAGCGGATAACTTTTATTATTTTGTTTTACCTTCCTGATAACTCCATACCAATACGGAGACAAAACTCTCCACCTGAGCTTCGAAACCGTGGACTTCCAGTTTGTTTTGTTGCTTAACGTCCAACGTCAGCACTATACAGACTATATAGTGGACCGCCCCAAGACTGACGCCTGACAATGATGCGTGCTACCAACCGCGATACAGGGAGAACTCGACTCATCCGGTTAGATTTAATTGATACGGATCCAACCAGTAAGGGACGAAATTGTAAAAAAAAAAATTCCTATCGAGGGATTTCAACCGAGGGCCTTCCGATCTGGAGACCAACGCTCTACATGAATCAGTTCGTGTACTTCTAGATTGAAAGTCTCTGAGCACCCACTAGCTCGCCATGTATCTGCACGTTAACTATAGATTTGTAAGAGAGGAGCCCGTATCCTAGTTTCATGTCTCCTAGCCCTAGTTTCCCAAGGAAGATCATATAGGGCAATATATATCTGTGCTGCAGAAGTAGCCATAAAAGGCCTTTATATTACGAGGTTTGAGATTGTGTGTGTTTGTTTTTTTAACTAGAACTGCATACACGAGCAATGTGTTCACTATGTACAAACATGCCTAGCATACTGCCTACAAAGGGAACGGAAAAGATGTAACTATGTACGTATTTGGATAGTAGGGTAGGGCGAAAAGTGGGAGACAATAGGGGAGGAGAGAATATTGAGAGACAAAGACTGATAGAGATGTGGAACGGAGAGAGAGAGAGAGAGAGAGAGAGAGAGAGGGTGGGAAAGCGTAGGAAAGAGGGACAGGGTGAAAGGGGGAATCGGATGAGAGAGGGCAGACAGACAAACACACACACACAAAGGGAGAGTGAGACAGAGACAGAGAGAGAGGAGGGAAGGAGACAGACAGACAGACAGACAAATGGAGACATAAAGAAAAAGAGAACAAATAGAAGTAATGTAAGGTTTTGGAATCCGGTGCACTGTTTAACGGTACAAGTAAAAGGGGGGGGGGGGGGCAGACAGACAAACACACACACACAGAGAGTGAGACAGAGACAGAGAGAGAGGAGGGAAGGAGAGAGACAGACAGACAGACAAATGGAGACATAAAGAAAAAGAGAACAAATAGAAGTAATGTAAGGTTTTGGAATCCGGTGCACTGTTTAACGGTACAAGTAAAAAGTGAAACTGTGAGTACACAACCATACAAGCCAGGGCTAACAACTATAGGGCCTACTGCGCCGCGCGGTGGAAGGGCTTCTCCGATAGCTCTTTGCAGTGTTTGCACGAGAAATCTTGGCTTTGTTTTCACAGCTGGGGACAACAATACAACGGCAAAGAATGGTCCCGTTCAGTCTTACTCATGTGGGCCTAAAGTCTATACAAGTATTGCGGCTTCCAAAGAATGTTTAATTAATGTCCAAGCTACTGAAATAGACAACTAAGTGCATTCAGATAGAGCAATACATCATGATTGTGTTGTTTACAATATAATTCTTTGCCTGTCTCTACCAATATAGCCAAGTGGAAATCACTATGATATAATAAATTTGTAGATTATTAAAGGGAGCAATACGTGACGCCAGAGTTAAGTCGCTTGGAGTTCTAAAGTGGTGAGCGGGAAGGTTTGTGGTTCAAATCTTTATCAGGTACATACATCTTCGCGTCATTTCTTAGCGGAACGTAAAACACATATAGCCAATCAGTGATAACGACAGTACAAGTACAACGACAATGAACCCATGCCATAATTAGACATCTAGTCCAGTCGATGGAGAATTAAGATCACTACATCCTTTGCGATCCACATAATAACTGACAGAGTTAAGTTAGTTTGAGCCCAACGTCAATACGATATAGGGCACATTGTGGACAGGTCCCAAGGCTGACGTCTTACAATTTTATGTGCAACCACACACGAGACAGGGCGGGGATACCGCGACTCACGTTACTGCCAGTCAATGAACGACAACCGGTGACGAATTCGCCAAAGGGGTTATCTGATCTACACCACAGTAACTGAAGATATGGGTTAATGTTGATAATTTGTTTCTTCCTTCAATTGGTTTGCTCAAAATAGGAATGTAATTATTAATAAGTCGTTTGTACAAGTTGCCAAAATGTCCGTTCCCTCGCCTGGTGTTTGTTCTTTTTTTTTTCTTTTTTTTGTTGGTGGTCCGAGGCTAAGCACACACTAAGTCACCGAGATGATTGGAATGAATATATTTTTTGTGTAATAGGAGTAACCCGCTATTTTTGGAAGCCTCCTTGTGGTCCCATGAACGCAAAGCTTAATAACCACTGCACTCCACGCCCCCTCACCACACGGGCGTTTCCGAGATTGGCGGTCTGATCAGTTCATTAGATCGAAGTACATGACTGGGGTCAAGCGTCTGTTCTTACCCAGTGTAAAAATAGCCAGATTTGCCCTTGACGCCTGTGGGACATCCGGCCCAGCAAGCCTTATAAACTAATATAAAGCAGGCTTGTATATTGCACACAATTGATGCAGGCTAATATTGTTTAAAAACAACAGCAAAAAATGAGAGAGAGAGAGAGAGAGAGAGAGAGAGAGAGAGAGAGAGAGAGAGAGAGAGAGAAGGGGGAGAACGGAGACAGATGATATTTGATAGAAAAGGTGAGGTTAGGAGAGAGAGAGAGAGAGAGAGAGAGAAAGGGGGAGAACGGAGACAGATGATATTTGATAAAAAAAAAAAGGTGAGATAGGAGAGAGGGAGGGAGAGATCCAAGGAGATAACACAGACAGGGCGATTAAACCCAGAGCTAGAAAAAAAGGGGAGGCAGTATCAAGTTGAATGAATGAAGGCCGTGACGAGATAGATAACAAGGCTTATACTGCTGCCACGATCAAATCCAGATTATTCTAAAAAGAACGAAACACACAGAGAGAATGATTGTGGTGTCGCAACCTTACAGGCAGCCGATAAGACGTCCCCCGGGCTAGAGACTGACAACAGTAAGTTGGAGACTCCAGGATGTCCAGGCCAGAGCTGTCATAAAACAAAACAAAACAAAAAAAACGGTTGATGTCACAATCATGTGATCGTTGCGCTTCTTTACGCGCTTCATGTCGGGTTGCGGTCCCTCAAACATTGTAGATCTTAAGTTGGTGGGCCCGTGGCTAGGACGGTGACGATGAAGAACGAAATATAAGCCGAGATGTCAAGTCTCGTTTCATATTGGCTCATTTGCTAAGGAGCGAAGCCATAGAAGAAAACGGTTTTGTTTATTTCCTAATGGACCCTAGTTACGATCAAAACCTTGCCTCCAAATTGCGGTGTTTACGTTATGCATAAATGCCCTGTCGATCGCAAAACCGGTATCAATGTATACGAAAAAAAAAAAAAAAAACACGACTCCCTTACCATAAAATATCGACAACGCTACAGAAAAGATAGTAACTAGTCATGAGGTAGGTATATATCAATTTGTTTTCGAAAACATCGGTTTATTTCTCTTTTACTTTTCCATTCTCTCTCTACTGTAAAGTAGTCTTTCAGGGTTTTTTAAAAAGAACAAAGTATTTTCCGTTTTCACATTTTTTTTAGGAGGCAGAAAAGATTCAATGAGAGGGAATCTCTTAGAAAGTATGCCGCAACATGTGCAGGTTTTTCAGTAGCTTCAAAAAACAGCCCTTGTTGCTTTAACAGGCACGAATCAGAATATGCGATTGAAACTATTACATTTTTATATGGTACAAAAATCTTATATTTAAGTGCAACACTGGATTTTATTTTTTGGTTTTAGCATACACGTGTCTGACTGGTACTAGGTGAAGGTTGTTTGAGAAATAAGCTAATCTTGTATCTCCAGTGCTAGTATTCAACACAATACCAAGTAGCGAAATCACAGTGGAGTGTGTTGGGTATTTCATCACAGACAGACAGAAACTATGCTGTTTCCTTAAGGAATTGCAAGACACAAGTCTGACAATTCTAGCAAGCGGCATGGTCGGTGATCGAACACGGGGACTAGAAAAGTCGAGCGCTATTGACGACTTACCCCCCACCCCCTACCCCATAATATCAACAGATTTTCTCTAGCGCTTTACCATGATTGATAGCTAATTGAAAGGTATCCCACCACAGTCTATAAAAGAGACTTTTCAGACAGACTTGACTTAGAAATCGGAGGTAAACCAGACAACATGTACATAGGTTGTCTACCTGATCAGGATTTAAACCTAGGATATTTAGCTAAAACTGGAGCGCTCTGCAGACTGCATGCTCTACTTTGACAGAAGTGCATGAATTATGATTGCGCCGTTTATCACCTGTTACACCAACAAGGAGATAGGCGATAAGCGGCAAGGAGGCAGAGCCAAGACAGTTATCTGAAGAGGTGGATGGAGACGATCGAGCTAGGTTGGCCACAGGAGTTGTGCATGTACATGTATACATCTATTCTCTAGGCCCTATCTAGTCAAATAGCGATTATTTACGCCTTTACGTCTCAAGGTGAGACCAAGGGCAGCACAGGGTTTAGTACACCATAGTTACACAGGCGGTCTGGGTGGTGCATTTAGTAAATACAGGGATTTAGAGATAGACAGACAGTAGAACAGAGAGATATAGGCAGGCAGACACGGAGAGGCATAAAGAGGAATGCAAGATAGATAGATTTAGAGAGAGAGAGAGAGAGACAGAGAGAGAGAGACAGACAGACAGAGAGACAGACGTTAAAACAGAGATATATAAGCACGCAGACACGGAGAGGCATAATTTTGAGAATGCAAGATAGATATGTACATAGATAGATAGATAGAGAGAGAGAGAGAGAGAGAGAGAGAGAGAGAGAGAGAGAGAGAGAGAGAGAGAGAGAGAGAGAGAGAGAGGAGACATTCACGAACTAAGTAATGTGGATAGTAAAACTTTCACAGGTGAGATAGATAGATAGATAGAGAGAGAGAGAGAGAGAGAGAGAGAGAGAGAGAGAGAGAGAGAGAGAGAGAGGAGACATTCACGAACTAAGTAATGTGGATAGTAAAACTTTCACAGGTGAGACAAACAATGTGACGGATTAACGTCAGCGTGAAAACAAAGCTAGCACGCAGCCTAATGCGTTTGGCAAAACTAATGTCATGGTTCATCTGTACAGTATGGAACCAAGAGATCAGTCACTGTCCTGATATACACACGGGCGTTTAGCACTCCCAACGACTTTGTCCATTATTTCACTGTATAGTAATGGAATGTTCTATGCTCCCCGTGAGATAGCAACAAGACCTGACAGACACAGTAAAGTGAAGTCGGACATGTCTTTTGACAGATGGGTAGTCGATAGAAGCACTTTGTCTAACAATCGTTAATCTCTATGTATCAGGAGGCGGGAGAGAGATCGCGGATCGAACTTTCCGATGACAAGTCACGCGCTCTACCTTGGACTTTTTAATGAAAAAGGATAATACTCTATAATGTAACAATTATATGAGTGCCTTCCACTGTTCAAACCGTCACAAAAGGCTGCTCAGTGTTATTTTCTATGAAATCAGAGCCACAGCTAGATGTCTGTGGAGCACATTCCACAAACCGTTAAACATTCTAGGCCCATGCGGATTAATAATTGAGTATAGAATGATGTCGGCTCCATCTCGTTCTAAATTTCTATTCATATCCCCTACGTTTTTTTTTTCTTTTGTCCATACCATTCACTGGCATTCAGTCTGCATCACAGAGCTGCACAATGTTGTAATACTCTAAAAATAACAAATAAATCCAATAGCAAGTGCTAAGTCTTGTCTGTTGCGATCGGTCCAAAAACAACAATTAAGTCCTATGGGGGTGAGTATACTCAGGACAGATGTCGCTTCTAGATTATTCTGGCAGGGGAAATGAGTGATAGGCCCACTGGAATAGGAATTCTAGACAGTAGAATCGCTGTTCTCGCAGACCTGTGGCTTTTTCGAGTGTCATTTACATTGAGTTGGGGAATGCGGCACGGTTGTTGCGGTGATGTGGATCTAGAATGATGAATCTACAATGTAGCTGAGTGTTGGGCCACGTGGATGAGATCAGTATGAGGCGTGCCGCTAATTTATGCAGTGTCTATATCAAGGTTCTAGCGTACAGAGTCTCGTTGAGTATGGGAATGAGGAGGTGGTGATATGAATCTAGACTTTATCTCCTTTTTTTAATCTTATGAATGAGATCTGGCCTTTCACTACCAAATTATCTTTCATGATGAGTGAGAAATCAGGACAAATCAACGTCGCTCTATAGCGCTTTGTGAAATGTAACGAGGGTGGTGTAAGAGGTACATTATTGCATTCACACATCACAGAATACATGGCTGTTTAAATATAACCTTACACATGTTTTGGGACCTTTAACCACCCCCCCCCTCCTTTTTTGTTACACATTTTCAGATTTATTAACACTATTATCAAAACAGCCAACTATCACCCACAGCACACACACCCCCACTATCTATAGAGTAACATTATATTTGAACAGCCCCTAAAATATCAAATTTGCACACAAAAAAATAGAAAAAAGAAGTGCCGGGTGGCATTGAATTTGCACATCAATGTCTGATTGAACAATGCTAACACGTGTATTAATTTCTTTCTGAATGATTAATAGAGTGAGTGCTTTATATTGCCGGCTAAAGAAATGTGCATCATAGGGGCAAACTTTCCGACAGTAGTGTGACGAGCATTGCTGATCTCAAGGTCTGCTTTTTAATGTCTTAGAAATTAGAGTTATCTTAATTCAAAATCAAACGGACATGGTGACACCCGCTTAGCTTCTCACAGAGGACCTCTTGCTCTACAGCTGAGAACACCAGGCAGGCCTATCTACCAGACTGAGCTGCCGCTTGTTGTGCTTCTTGCTTCTACTAGTGCACATTGATCAACTGGATCAGTAATACAGTACTTATTTATGAGGTATAATTTCTTAATACATTCTACAAGATTGTGAAAGGTGTGGTTGCCGGTATGCCGGGAACCGAGGACTGGCAAAGTGACAAGGGCCAAAATGAATATAGCGGCACAGTGTTCAGTTAAAGAAACAAAGGTGGTGGTAAGGAATGCAGTCTTTTCAGACTGGGTAGGAGAGCATTCAGGCATGACAGAGAGAGAGAGAGAGAGAGAGAGAGAGAGAGAGAGAGAGAGAGTGCTAGAGGCGTGATCACTCTCCCGTGACGCTGTCGTATTTACAAGATTCATAACTGCGCATAACCATTCAACAGACAAGCCTAAATAATAACCGACATTCATAATGGAGGAGCTGGGGGAGAACACACACTTTTCACTGACATTTAAAGGATCAGCAGTTTTCCATAGTAGATTGCTACAATCATGTATACTCAAATATCTAATCTCTACATTACAAATGCCATTGAACTCAGTAAAAAAATATTTATCCCTATATATTATCCTTCATAAATTGTTTATAAATGGATGAGCTGGAGTTGACAAGCAAAGTTTTGTAATGGTACAGTGGCCATGCCCTAAGGATATATGATGATGAATCTAAAATAATAATAATAATATTTATAATACATTATGCTGAAGTATTTTGCAATTTGAAGTAGGAAGTCTTTTTTTTTACTTAAGACATGCAATATCTCGAAAATGACATTAATATAGTTAAATGAGCTTAAGAAATGTATATCAACTGCACAAGATAACTCAAATTTGGTGGCTAAAAACGGCAAAGTCAAGTACATTCTTATATAAAAAAATAAGGATGCAAAAATAAAATGTAGTGAGTGAGAAAACTGATGAGGATTAAATAAAATTATAAAATGGGGAAAAGACCAAAAGTAGCAAAAAATATTAATTGAATAAGAAAAATTAGAAGGAAACAATTTTTCAAAATACATCATAATGTTATTTTTTTTTTTTTATATTCTAAATGAAAATTACAGACCCTATCTCTAATTAATGTTATTCTTGCAATAGAATTAGTGTACAAGTAAATAGACCAGCTAAAACTAGATTTGTACCATAAGAAGTCTGAGAATGTAGTCAGACAAAAAGAAATGTAATAATTGAGAGATGAAAAAAAATTGTCAAACAACGTTTTTTTAAAAATAAACCTTTTGCACCTGTCAAAACCTTTTGAAATTGTAAAACTATGTGATCAATATTTTCTAGACTTAGAGGCACTCTTAGTATTACGGTTTATTGGCAGAACTGATATATTTACTACTCTCTGTACTCGTAGGCTAGTTTGTTAATATAGGTTTATTTGCATCTGGTGTATGTTTTTCTATAGGGAATGTATTATAAACAGACCTGGTGATGGTTTTAAGTTTAAAAAAAAACACCTATCTAGCCTGTCAAAATAAGTTTCCTTAATTAAAAAAAAACAAAACACTAACTCTAAGAAAAGTGCCTGTTTATCAAATTCAAAGAGTTCATGATCTTAAAAATTAATGGTTCTGGAAAGTAGGCCTAGGCCTGGGTGTAATTCTAGCCAAGTCTAGAATTTAAGGCCCCTAGCGAGCACACTTGGAGTACTGAAGAAAACAATAACAAAACTGTAAACAAAAACGATAGAAACTATTTCCTACCTTCATCTCTTCTGGCGCTCATAAATCGAACCTCTTCCAAATCTCCTCTCACAACCACTTTCTGTTCCTTATAATAGTTGTCTGTTTCATTATCCACAACCAGAAGACGCGTTTCATCGCCGCCAGATTTAATCCGTGTAACAACTTGTTGATGGTTCTCATTACCGATGTTGATATTGTTTACCTCCACAATCCTGTCGCCTTCTTTCAATCCACCGGCCTCGGCTGGTGATCCTTGATCTACTTGTCCAATGAATTGGCCTGCTTTTCCTTTCTCTGCATGCAAATTAAAACCATACCCAGCAAAATCGGGCCATTTAACGATGTGGCAAAGCCTGGGCCTCAAATGCTCTGGAACGTCGCCGTTCATTGTGAGTTTCAAACCGTAACACAAAAACTAAAAAGAGATGGGTTTCGTTGACACTGGTGTTCCAGCTAAGGAAGTATCAAGAACAAGACACCTGTTTGTCAGGCAGGTATTCACTGTGGGAGGTGGTATTTTCGCGAAAATACCTGCCAGGAAACTTCCCTAGAAAGGTTAAAACTTTTGATGTTTAATTTCTCTTTTTGGCTTTCTTTTATTCTTTCTTTTTAATGTCGTCAATATCGTGTACTTTATTTCAATAAATTTCTCTTCATATTTTTTTTATTCTGGCATCAATATAAATTTTTATTTTGAACCTCTATCTTTTAATGGAAGTTTAAAATCTCATTCTATCACTATAAATAAAATTAATTTTACAAAAACGTTTTATCTATTTGGCATACTTACAAACCATTATTTAGGTTTGTACTTCTGGTCACATGATTTGCACCGTCTTTTAGATGCTTGGCACACACTAGCAGTCAAACCATCTGGGAAAACAATTTTGTTAGTAACAGTTACTATTTTCTGCGTTCTGCTTCAGTGTAGACCTAGGAGCCTAAATCATACACGGTGTACTATGACGGACTGACAGGAAGATCTTAGATCTACTGGAAAAAAAATAAGTAAAATCATAAATCCTTCCCTAGGATAAGAAAGGCTTGACCGAACTGTTTACGAAAGAGGTGCACGACTATAGGGGACAAAAGGGGGTGGGAATTATAATTTTATTAACGGCCGCTGGGCAAGGTCTTAATGCAAGACAGCTAAGTACGGCAAGACACAAAACAAAAACATACAAAGTAAAAGAAAAATGAACCACTATGCTATGTACCGCTATGTTTATTACAATTATCCATGTACCTACCGTTTTAGACAAATTGAGACTAACCACACGTACCGGTACATGTATAAGCGCCATACAATGCAGCGTAGACCTAGGAGCCTAAATCATACACGGTGTACTATGACGGACTGACAGGAAGATCTTAGATCTACTGGAAAAAAAATAAGTAAAATCATAAATCCTTCCCTAGGATAAGAAAGGCTTGACCGAACTGTTTACGAAAGAGGTGCACGACTATAGGGGACAAAAGGGGGTGGGAATTATAATTTTATTAACGGCCGCTGGGCAAGGTCTTAATGCAAGACAGATATAGCTAAGTACGGCAAGACACAAAACAAAAACATACAAAGTAAAAGAAAAATGAACCACTATGCTATGTACCGCTATGTTTATTACAATTATCCTTTTAGACAAATTGAGACTAACCACACGTACCGGTACATGTATAAGCGCCATACAGCTATAATAAATGCAGACAGCTAAATTTCTCTGTTGTCCTATCAACGAGATGGGTTTAAATTATGAGAACCACATTGGGCCAATGCTGTACACTTTTCTTGTCTTGCGCTTTATTTTTTTGTCGTTTCAGTTTTTATATTCATAATGTTTCTTAAAAGTTTCTCTTTTTACAGTATGTATTATATTTCGGAGTGACAGGTTCTAAAACTGATACCATAGTAGTAATTGACAAAAGTTTCGTTACTTTACTTACACGGTTTCATGCTTCTAGGTTAGAGATGGCGAAGCTCTTCTATTTCTATGCTTTTAACTTCAAGGAGGATCTTATACGTCCACATAGTGGCTCCTACTCAATAAGGAAAAAAAATGGCATGACCAGGGATTGAAACCGCAATCTTTCATATGGGAGTTGCACGCTTGATCCTTTAAGCACTTCTCCCCCAAAGAACTTTTTTGACATTTTGATGCGCACCACAATCCAGGTGTGGGTAGTAAAAAATTGTTTCGTTTTTTTTAATGAAGCAATTTTTTCTGTTTTTAAATTAGAAAGTTGAATTGAAATGTTCTGCTTGACATCATAAGGTTGTAAGCTGTTTGATCGAAATCTCCCAATCAAGATATCTGAATATGTTGCCCCTAGGACTACTCAAACCAATCCATTTCATCTACGAGTCTCTGTGGTCTGATCTCACACAGGCTGAGCTGTGTTATTTAAGAAAATAATTGTTTTTATAGTGCTCTACGCAAACAGACCAAGGTCATTTTTGTAATAGATGATCACCACTCTCATGCGGAGATATTTCTTCCCAAGAATGTACACATATAATTATAACATCCTACACTGTCACAGTGTATTGTTAAAATAATAACATACTCATATAGTATGTACTTACCATTTACCCTTATGTTCAGCCTTTGTGTTGCATTTCTTTTAAAATTATTCCACAGAACCAGAAGCAAATAATGTCCTAGATGTGTATGTATAATCTTTGTATCTGGTGATATTATTGACTTCCAAGTGAGTTCTTTGTATGTCCACATTTAAAATATTTCTGCAGTTATTGCTGATCTAACTAGGAAATTTACAGTAAAAGTAATCTACTTAGTGACTGACACAATTTTAATATACTATATATCGAGGAACCACAAAATGCTTAAGAAACAAAACAAAATATATTAACTGAAAAAAAAAATCTGCATCAAATCCAACTAAAAAATTAAATCAAAGGTGAAATCTAAATAATTATGTAGATTGATAGAAAAACCTCTATCCAGTTTTGGAATTCCCATAATGACCTGGTGAAATCATACTATGAATCCATTAAAATTTTTCAAATTAATTTTAAATAAAAATCAAACAAAGCCAAAGTCCTCTTTTTTTTTTATTTCACTTTCTTTCCTGTTTCCCTTCATAGTGAGTTGTGACATAATTTTTTAAATCTTAAACATGTTGTAACTATAAAAATGAACTAATTAAATTTTTTAAGGAGTTTTTATTCTTGTTTTCTTTTTCCTTTTTTTTTTTTTTTGCATTTTCGTTAAAATTGACTCGATTTGAGGCGCGACGTGTAGATTCTCTATAATTGTTGTTACTGAACAAAGCTTCAGGTTGGCGGATGTAGGCATTACTCCAATATTGGTACATGTACAATGGGGCTCCCCTCCCCTCTTATCCCTCCCCCCCTCTCTCTCTCTCTCTCTCTCTCTCTCTCTCTCTCTCTCTCTCTCTCTCTTTCTCTCTTTCTCTTTCTCTCTATCCCTCGTCGCTTTCTACGTCACACCCCCTTATACCTCACTCCCTCTCTCTCTCTCTGTATATCTCTTTCTTTCTCTGTTTCCCTCACTCTCTTTTTCTCACTACATATATCTTTATTTCTCTGTCTACCTAGTAACTGTGTGTGTGTGTGGGGGGCGCGGTGGCCCTGGGGTAGAACATCAGCTTCCCACGTAAAAGGTCCGTTGTTCGAGCCTGGCGATTGGGTCGGTGTCAGTTTAATCTGAGACAGAAGTCATGGTATCCCCGCCTGTCTCGTGTGTGGCGGCACATAAAATAAACATTGTCAGAAGTCAGTTTTGGAGTCCGTCCACAATACAGCCTATATAGTGCTGATGTTGGACGTTAAACCGAATCAACTACAACTACTACTATCTAGTAACTGTAATACAAAGCATGTGTTTGGATAATTAACATCGGAATTGTATTACTGTCGTAATGATGTTCCTACCATGCTAAACGGTTCAGTTAGTGAGTCACAAAAAGCGGATTACGGCTGAGTGATAGATAGGGTTTAGACTATTCTCTTGCGGTAGTTCTTTGCGGCGAAAGTGGTAGCCCTTTTTGGTGTACGTCTTCTTAGTCTTGTTGTGCGACGGGTCCTCAAAACTAAGTCTGGAAACTTGTACGTGCTTGCTTCTGCACAGAGACAGAGAGGAAGGTTCAACAGACTGTTGTCTGAGCAGACTCGTTGCACTGACATCGGCACCGGTTCACTCAATGGTAACTTTTTGCAGGAGAAAAAACTGCTAGATGAACGCCTTTTACTCTTCGGTTCCTAATGACTACTATATACGGCGACGGGTCGCAATTTTAGGTGCTATCACACACGATCCAACCAGCAGGGGGCGAAGTCCGATAAACAAATTAAATTCTCCCGACTGTGAAGTTTGATACCGCGACTTCCTGATTGAGTGATGGACGCTCTACCATTTACGCTATTACCCCCCCCCCCCTTTCCCTCCCACCTTTTTTTTTTCTTTTTACCCCGACTAAGGCTGCCCTATAATAAAATATAGTTATAAATGTAATGAGACAGAGCCTGGTAGTCTCTTCCTCTATCTTTAAGCTGTCTAGCCCCTCTTTCAACTACACAAACCTACCGTTTTAAAGTAGTTGTAAGGATGCAGAATGTTGAAATATCGTCATGGAGAAACACAAAAGTAATCTCCTATGTACATGTAAGTAAACCACGGAGATCAAACAAAACCCTCGAGTTTGCTGTTTCGATATTGTCTATCAGTGTGGCTACGATACCTTATCGCTAAACGGGATAATCCTGTAAAACTCCCTTCACTGTTTCCGTGTTAACCTTTTGTTTTATCAGAACTCTTGAAAATGGAAGATACAATGTTGTACAGGTAAGGGCTTACCTTTTTATCAGTCTTGGTGTGAACAGGGTAGGGTGAATGAGCACGTAAAGATGTCAAACGTTAGTCTTGCAACCCGTGCTGACTTTGAACGCTAAGTAACAAACTCAAAACTTATTAAGACAATGAGTTTAAAAAAAAGTTTACAATAAAAAGAATTCATTCAGACCCGCGTCAATTACTCTTCCGCGTGTCCAGATGGATTTATGGCCTCTGGGTTACCTGATCAATACGTTATGCGGAGACGGGATTAAGCTGAGCCTCGAACCCAGAACCTCTATTTCTCACGCCCTGTCCATATCACTAAGCTACAGAGCTTCCGGCGCTTCTAAGACAGCACATACTTTGCGATTCAGATGACGATTACGTAATTGCGCCTTTTGGGCATGAGGTTTTCTGATCTATCATTGGTTCCGTAAGATTAGTCTCGGATAAAGCAACGATTTGTCGCCTCTACAAATTCCCTGACCTGTTGTCTTCGTTTTCTCTATAGACCCCGTTATGGCAAGGCCTTTCTCCTCCCGCTGTGGACTAGCGTTACCAACACTTTTCTATCTGTATTTCATACGATACTTCTCGCTGTGGACTAGAGTTACCAACAATCTTCTATCTGTATTTCATACGATACTTCTCGCTGTGGACTAGCGTTACCAACACTTTTCTATCTGTATTTCATACGATACTTCTCTATTTTTCATACGATACTTCTCGCTGTGGACTAGCGTTACCAACAATTTTCTATCTGTATTTCATACGATACTTCTCGCTGTGGACTCCCGTTACCAACACTTTTCTATCCGTATTTCATACGATACTTTTCGCTGTGGACTAGAGTTACCAACAATCTTCTCTCTGTATTCCATACGATACTTCTTGGGTTAGGGAAGTTTTATTTACAGGCGTGAAGTCGAATGTCCAGACATGGCGCTGTCTGTCTCTCAACATGCCCATGTCAACTAAGCCCTTCACGACACTAACAGTAACAGAGTCTTCCTTTACCCTAAGCAAACACGCTTTTAGAGTCAATATTTAAGCCGTGAATCGTAGCTTTGTCTTGCACTTAGAATTGCTCTCCATGTTTGTCTACGTGTGTTTGCTATTTTGAGAAGTCTCGGAGATCCCCACTATTGGCCTCAAACACTTGAAGTCTAGATCCTGACTTCTCTCTCACTGGTTTATCTCAGCGTTGGTTCAACATCTCGGCAAACAAAACTCATTAGCCGGTTGTTTGTTTGTATGCAGGAAACTATTAGTTGTTTTTGTTTTTCCTCTTCTTTTTAATGTAGCCCAAATGATTTTGTCATGCTAAATGCTGTTTATAATTTGTATATTTTATTAGAACCTGAACATTGAAAACCCTGAATACGGCAATTTGAAGCAAATAGATAGAATCTATCTATCTATAAATTCACCACTGTGTTCAATCCACC
>RQTK01000627.1:0-7500 GCA_003991915.1 Elysia chlorotica
ACGCCTGACCGTACGCCCTGCCTCGCCTCTCTCTGTACACTTACAAGTTATATGGGTAGCAGCGTTTGATTGTAGTCGTTCTAGTAATTTTTGGTAGAGAGTGTGTCAACACTGGCACTGTCTATTTTGTGATCGAGAAAAATTACAACTTAAATAGTTTTCTAACAGTGTATATCCCTCTTTGAATGCGTGCATGTGTAAATTTCTAGTGTGATTGAATTTAGTTTGTCTATCTTGTGTCCCTTAATGTAAGTGTTACAACACTGCAGCTGTGCAGTAATCAGAAAACTAAATAATCATCAAAAAGTTTTTCCCTGAAAGAATATGGCGCCGAGTGACAAATCTCAGTCGACGCCATATTCTGAAAAATCCCCAAAAAAGATTATTTTCATTTTTTTCGATTTCAAAAGAAATAGAAAATAAGTCTGAGCATTTGGTGACTGCATCGAAAAGATTTTGGTTTTTAGAAGAGTGAAAGACCAGTTTAAGTGAAGCAAGTATGATACTGTTCCTAGGTTATGAAAGTGAAAATATGCAATAATCCTTTAGTCCCGCTGAGTATTTCGTCTTTTAGTTTGATGATCATGAATTTGTTTAAATGCGATGTGTTTTGTAGTCTGGCCTTTCGAATTATTTTTTCATTAGGATGAGTTGTTGTCAATTCGTGTTGCCTGTAATTATAACCTATACAATTAAAAAATAAAATAAAAATGCAAGTAAAACCTGGTGTTTGATTTATAAATGTTTTAAAATTAATCATTTGCTTTAAAACAAACTTGTCGTCACTAGACTGCGATTTTGGCATACCGCAAGTCATTTTCGCTACTTTTGAGATAACCAATGTAACTGTTTTATTTTCTTCTCTCTGTTATGTATTGGACACAAGTTTCTAAAAATATAAAGCAAAAACCTAAAAGCCCAATTTCAATCTGAGAGCTTCGTTAGACAGATCTAGCTTTTACCTTTACAACGATATACATTGTGTATCAATTGTTTTTTGGCGCAAGTGTCACCTATCCTATAGCTTTATTGCAATGACGTTGTATCGCGTCACCCCCTAAGCTTTAGAGAAAGGTGCTTTTATCCAGCACGATTGCGACGACCAAGTCCTCTAGATCTAGAGTTAGTACATGTACTATGTTCATTTATTTAAGGAACTTTTCTTGTCTCTATTCCCTGCTGGGTGTATCGGTGTCATGTGACACGACTGTTGTGATAATGTGATCGTCTGATGCAGTGGTACTGGGATCCCCGCACTGTCTATGTGCGGCAGCTCTTAAAATTGTCAGACATTAATCTCGGGACTCGTTCACAATAAAGCCTAATAGTGTTGACGTTGGTCTCTAAGCGACAAACTAAAATGTGAGGCCACTGCCAGCGTACTATCCAAAATAACCCCGTCAATAAACCGACCAATCAATCAATTACTCGTTGAGTTGATTAATCAGTCAATTTATCAAGTTTTAATAAATCAATCTTGCAACAAACCAACCAGCCTATTAATCATTCATTCTGCTGACGATTATCCAATCAATCTTCAGTCAATCATTTCATACACTTTCATAAACATTTAGTTGCTAAATCACCCATTCGACTTTCTGTTAACAGAGAGATATGTAAATACACACAAATCTGGCCTCAGACGTTATTGTGTTGTAATTGATTTAGTTTACCCTCTATGTTTATGCATCATCAGAAAAGATACACGATACACTGATTTCCAGTAAAGACAACACAGTACACAAAATTTGGATACCAAAAATAGGTATGTATAATATAGTGACTCAATTCAACTCATTATTTGGGATAGTGGCATTTTATGATGGTTATTTTACAAACCAATATATTTACAGTCAACAGTTAGGGAAAACATTTTATTATTGCAAATACAGACGACATAGAGATATCCATTTCTGACACGACATATGTACATGGCAATATTTATTATATACTTTTATAAGAGCATTTTTTGCAAAAAGCCATGGAAATAAATAAATAATCAACTTAAATAAAATGTACACCAAAATATTTATAATCTCAGAAACCGGCTAATAGTACTTACAACAATGTAATTCTTATTAGCATACAAGTATACTACATACAGGCTTGAAAGGGAAACATTTTAGGTGGTTTGCCACAGATAATGATTGAATAGATCATAACGTTGTTTTCCAATTGGCGACTTAATTCAGCTTGTGTTTGAACGAAACTACCAATTTACAAAACTAACATAAAAAATTTGAATTTTGATTTGCTTGCCAGGCTTGAACTTATTTGGAAAAAAAAATGAAACTAGAAAACAAATAATATTCAACTAAAATATGGAGAGAAAAAAATTGAAAATATTTAATTATTTAGAAAATGGCCCTGGGGTGAATGAATAGTCTTCAGAACAAAACATGTCTTTAACAAAATAGTATTATATAAGTAAACAATGTAATCAAGATGGTTAATTTTAACTGTATGTGAGGAGAGTATTTCTATTTTAGAAACAAAAGTTAGGGCAAATGTGGTACAAGCGACTATTCTTAATTTCTAAAACACACGCAGACACTAACAGCTGGTATAATCGCTTCCATGGAATCGAACCCATGGAGTTGCTTAAATACATGTCACGCCTAGATAAAAATATAATTCATAACAAACTTTTAAATAAATGAATCACTTTGCGACACTTCGCCAGAGTGTGAGACACGCATAAATAATCAATATAAATTTGCTTTTACTTGCCCAAAACTGAGCTCTACAAAATGCATACATTCATCAATGCATCTAGAAGTATAAAAGACTTTTAATTAGGTGTTAATTCATATCAAGGATGAGTATTAGATTGTCAATACAAAAAATGCTTTGACCAGTGTGGTTAGATGATGATGATGATGATGATGATGATGATGATGATGATGATGATGATGATGATGATGATGATGATGATGATGATAAAGACTTTTTTGTTGAAAATGGGACTACACAAAAACTAACCTGCCCAGAATTGAAGTTTGATCTAAAATAAAGTCTCTGAAGCTATGGTTGTTAAATGATGAATCTTCATTAGATACAGATATTAATAGGCAATATCACATGCCGCACACTGCGCAAAAAAACACACCCAGTAACATAAACATGGGTAATACATTGGTATTCTATATTTCTTTAATTAAAGATAAAATGTTGATAGTTCACATCAAATTGATTCACATAGAAACTAAAACACACTTAGAATATAGTTCACTCTTTTGAACCAAGAAAACAATATTGAAGGCTTTGCATATTTGTGGGTTTTTTTCCTATAGCCATTCCAAGACTTTTACATGAGTAAAAGGTAAACGAAACAAGAAGTCCAATCTCAATGAAATTGTGACTAAACTAAAATATTTATAAATGCACACAAGTATACAGACCAGGTTCTGATTGAGTGAATACATGTTAACAGCTTGCCATAGCCTTCATTATTAGTACATGTTATTGTTAAATAAATAATTGAACAACACTACACTAACATAATCCCCTGAGCGTGTTTCCATAAAATCATTTAAACATATGAGTATTCACAATCACACTAACACAAAGGCCACATAGAATTTGCTACACATACGCCGTTTAAACACTTTGTTTGATTTTATTCATATTAATTAGCAACAGTAATACTATTGTGTTCCAAAAATATTTACAATAACTTTTGAAAAAATAATTAACAAATGAATATTTTACTAATCATTCAATTGTTATAAACAATCATATTTTTCCAGAACAGGAAAATAGATATAACTACACATGCATCTCATTATTTTTTGTATGTTTAACAAAACATTAACATTAACAGCACATTGCACAAAGTCCGATAATATTTTTGGACAATTCCATATTTGCCGACCTTTGAAACACTCTGGAATTGAACGAAACTGAACATGGAATGCCCTGAAAACAGTTACTGTCCTTAACAAGTTGCATCAAAGTATGTAATATTTTAAATGATAAATCATGCAAAGCCAGGCCAGTGTGCAAAATCTTCAATCCTTACTAATATGATTTTTTACATGGATATCATCAGTAACCTATATAAAACTTTAATGACAAAAATCATGTGGGTGTGGGTACTAGGTGGCCCAATGGTAAAACGCGTGGCATCTAATCCCAAGGATTTTAGGTTTAATGTTTGATCTCACATCATACTGGGTGAGTGGATGGTCTATTGTATTTTATTGTCTTTTGTCCTATTATTATGTCGATCATAAATTAAACCTATGTTATTGCTTGATTTTTCTTCACTATCTTTATCCCTTCATCTTTTGATATGTTGAGTAGCTCCATCTATACAGGTCTATGGCGTGGTCAGAATGTCCTAATATTTCATAAGAACCTTTACCACTTTTAGCTCACCAAAGATCCAGCTCTAATGCTAAACGATTCCCTTTAGGAACCTGGGAGATTTTAAACCAGGGTAAACATGTTCAACATTGCTAAGATATCAATCAAGACAGATAGTTCTGGTGTGGCTGAAATCCAATCCGTGTTTGACTCTTCAGGGGGTGATCTGTACTTTTCACACAGCACTCGGTCGTGAAAAATTGTCC
Organism: Elysia chlorotica; assembly: GCA_003991915.1. NCBI lineage: Eukaryota > Metazoa > Mollusca > Gastropoda > Plakobranchidae > Elysia > Elysia chlorotica. The sequence continues at coordinate 4,575 of RQTK01000627.1, forward strand.
TTATCTGACAAGGGAATTGTGATGAAAGCCCCTGATAAAAGAAACAGAATAGAAAATTTATAATTATGGTTGGTTTCAAAATATAAAAAAAAGTATTTCATGAGAATAACTTGCGAATTAAATACAGTAAAGTTAATAATGATAAGTCGATTAGTATTTTCTTTGCATATTGTGGAACCTAGTGAAATACAAATTATTTCAAGAGGGACAAAAAACTTCATTAAAAAATGATACTTTCAGGAAATTTCATCATGGTGAAATAAGCATAATTCAATTAATGGAAACTACAACATATTTGTTTCCCTATCACTTCAACAGCTTACTTCCATGAATCACACAGGAACAGGTTTATTTCAGATAGCTTAAATCAAACCATTTTACTGACTTCCTACTAATTTGTGCATACAACTAGGTGGCAGTGTTTTCAATAAATTCATTCCTTAAGTTAACTTTAAGCCAAAATGGTTGATTTTTTCATTTAAAATCAAAGGTTTTCCTTTCTTTAGCGTCCATTGCATAAAAAATGCTACAAATATATAAATAAGTTACTCATGACTCAAGCTATTTGATAAACTTACAAGTTTTTTTTCGTTTTTAAACACAAGTTGAAGTTAATATACAGGGATATATGATATATGATTTTGGTAGCTAAGAAATCTCATCACACTCATGCGGCAAATTAATTGCAAGTACTCACTCAAGTTACACCAAGATTCCAAAATTATCAAAACAAAACCTTTTTACTGCCTTCACTTAGCTATTTAGACTACTGTATATCTATGACTTAGTATTCCTTTCAAACATTCACAGTCCTTCACAATCTAACAATGTCCCTAGTGACTATCATCATTTTTTTAAAATGCTGTCAAAATCATTAAAAAAATTGCTAGTTATTGAGTAAAGGTACTCACCTTGTGCCTCTGTGAAGAGAACCATGGAATGTTTGGGCTGGTTTGCAGCGTGTTGCACTGAGCGTGTTTCCTGCATGCTGCAGTGACACACTTGGCACACCCGGGATGATGACCCTAGTGCTGCAGGCAGTGGAATAACTTTGGGCGCTACTGGGGAATGCTGGGAAGACAAAACAACTTGCTGCTTGTGGCAGATGGTACACTGCTCAATCACATGATAGTCCTGTTGCCCTGGCGCAATGGATGACCCCTGGACCTGGGCCAGTTGTTTGCTGACGCCTCGTCTAGGGGAGGAGGAGGAAGTTGTGGAGGAGTGAACGGAGACAGCCTCAAGCTTTTGAATGGGTCTAGATCGCAGTTTTGCGTTACTCAAGGACTTGACAGTTGGGTCGCTAGAATCTATATTACTGCGGTGGACTGTCACAGCCCTCGCACTCCAAGTTGGTTATTGCCCAGCACTGTGGAGGGGTGACTGTTCGTGCCTTTGCTGTCCTGGCGATCAGTGTGACAGTTTAGTCCGGGAATGTTTACTTCCCTGCCTTGAGAAATATTTTGTGGGACAAGACCTCTTGTGTGAGTCAAAGTGTGATCATGTTTTATGCCCACAGCTGAGGTTGAGTTTTCGCCTGTTTTTCCACTGTTAACGACATACCTCAATGGCTTGTCTGCCCTTGCTCTAGTGCTTGGTTGAGAAGAACTGGGCTGAATCAGGCTTGGCATGACTCGCCCTGGGGTAGACTGCGTCCTTTTGGGTTTGGATGGAGAGAAAGCAGAGGGCGGTGATGGTGAAGATGATGATGAAGATGATGATGAAGATGAGGCGGAGGAGTCTGATGTAGACACAGACGGTGGGGATTGGTTACGAGAGGCTTTTGCTGAAGCGGACCGAGATCTTCCGGTCTGAGCACGCATGGCCCTCCCATATCTGACACTCCCACTGTTGGAGTTTCCAGTAATGAAAGCCAAACTGGTGTCAGGGGGGAGAGTAGCCAGCCCCTCCCCACCCCCTCCCACATGGTATTGTCCACCATTCTCTGAGCCTGATGCGAAATCATGCAGCTCCCCGACTTTATTCTGTAGCCTGGATGCTAGGGACGAGACCACGACTTGGCCACAACTGCTGCACGTCGACGCCGTAGAAGATCTGTCTGTTTGGGACGGGGCTGGGGAGGCGGAGAACGACTGCCAAGAACATGTGCCTGCACTGACCTCAGACAGGCAGGGAGAGGATGAAGACTCGCGTCTGTTCAGGCGACCCAGCATCAGTTGCAGGTGCGCTCGGTGCGAGTTTGTGAAACTGGGGACGATAGGTCTAATATTATTCACACTCCTATCACTTTCTTGTGCTTTTTGTTTTGGTTTATTTAACTGAATTCGCTCTGAGGAACACAATTCTCCCTGATATGTGTCTAAGGAATCTTCCTCTACTAAACGCAACCTTTCAGACTCTGAGTCATGAATGGCTTGTACTACACGTTCATTTGTTCGCCGTGTCTTGTAATTCACATCCTGCTTTTCTAGGAAATTTCTGTTTGAGGAATCACCTTTCAAGAACACATCCATTGAGCCCCTCTTCAAGTCTCTAGAGGAGCTATTTTTGCGACTCCCTAGCAGTGCCTGTGTCTCATGCTCGGGACTGCTACTCCGGCTCCTGTCAGGAGTCTCCTCCACAATGTCATGAGTATTATACAAGTCCATTTTGTTCTTAGAGAAAGGCAGACACGAGGGTCTTAAGAGAGCTGCCCTAGCGGCATCAACCACCGACAAACTGCCCCAGTCAGGGGTGCGAACACGGGCCAAACCTTTAGGGAAACTGTCCCTGTCTCTAGCCCTGCTCCTGCCGCGACCTCCATCACTATGGGCCCCACTGCTGTGATAGCCTGAGCGCCGGTGCTGGCTGAGTCCTGTCTCTCTGTGTTTGCTGCTCTCAGAAGTCTGTACAACCGCATCCTTCTCATCACTGGAACTAGATGAGCCCCTCTCCCTGTAAAAGTTTGAATCAAAACTGCTCACAT
>RQTK01000627.1:12500-25237 GCA_003991915.1 Elysia chlorotica
TGGTCCTGGTTCAATTCACTACTCAGTGCGCCATCTCTTCTACTGGTTTGGTCGGTGTCCATGTAATGTGGCCGATCCGACTCTGAGATCTGGAGTGCCATCGTGAGTTGGATTTTTCTTGGAAATCTACAATTCGCTAGGAGAAACGTTTCCTTTTTCCGACTATATAAAATTATGTATTTAGCAACTCTACATTTTAAGCCCCTAATAAAGTCAATTAGCCTCCTCAGTTGGCGCAAAAAAAAAAAACAAAGTTTCCATCATTCTAGTGTTACTTCTGCGACACCAAAAATTGATCTTTTTTCTGTGAGCTCCAGGATTTCGTCTAACGATTAAAAAGGGGCAGTTTATTTCTTTCAAAAAGTCAGTGAACTTCTGGCCGCTTTAATCTATCCATTCTACAAAGTCTTACAATAAGAGTTAAGAGAGATTATTTGAGTAGCCTGTACGATAAAAGATGCGAGCTGGCACTAGTGGTAGAGCGTTAGTCAATCAATCGGAAGGTCCTTGGTTCGTGAACAGTCTATTGCTGACGATGTATATAAAGAAACCCACAAAACAAAACCCATTCTTCAATAAGGGCTTTGAGGTATTGCTTAGTTAGACCGAGTTATGACCATTAATTTAGTTTTCTATGCAATTTTATTTTTGATTTAGTTAACATTATATTTTCTACACATATTCACCTCCACCGACTCTGCGGGAATTTCTTGCGGGCTATAAATAATCCTGATCCGGGCCTCGGACTGCGTGTTGACGATGCCCACAAGTTTTGCCGCGTCAGAACCTTGGATGATGATGATTGGTCGAGAGAGGCGATCCTCCGAATCTTGCAGCTGTTGTCATTGGTGGAGTGAAATTGGGCGGGAAATGAGAAAACCCGATAAAATATTGTTTAGAATTAGATTTAACGTCATGCTTTCATTACGATAATTATCATCCAACAGTACATGGTTGTATATTAGAGCGTTTCCAACAGAACCCATTGGTTCTACGTGCAAATACTCATGACGCTACCAGCATCCTAACATTTTTTTACTATCGTAATCTGAAGTTTACTGTAACGTGCTGATAACAACCTGCCGCAGAAATAATATCTTTGGCTACAGAAACAAGCGTTAAGTGCACATGAGTGCCATTATTATTTTTTTTTTAAATAGAAATAGATAAGAGCGTTTTCCCATAAAATGCACTTCATTGTTTGTGATATGGAAATGGTCTACTTTTACCACTAAGCTTTTCTTTATCTCTCCTTAATTAGTGTTTATTTATAACTCTAGAAATGTGTTAACTCCAATGCGGTACATCAAACAAAATAAAGCCTGTTAAGGATTACATTAATGATAAGAATTAATACAATTATTTTGTTATTGCTGCTACTTCCAGTGCAGCTTCTGTTGTTTTTGTTGTTACTGTTGACTTTTTATAATGCTCGTTGCTGAAAGTGTTTTTTTTTTTCTTTTTAAAACTGTGAGCACAATGCTATTAATAAAGAATCTCATGCATACATCAATACTTAAAATCTAATTAACGACTCCTGTGAATACAGACTATACAGTTGTCTAAAAACAAACAAATAATGTAATATAAAAAACAATGCGATAAATATCCCGATTATATAACATCAGTTGTTTAAGGCAAATTACAGATAATTCGACAGCATTGGTCTAAAAGTAAAACTTGTGGATTGCCTAAAATTTGGTGTTTAGAAACAAAATTTATTAAATCACTTTTCTAAAACTAGACTAATAGTTATCTGAAAGAAAACTAAGGCTTTTCTGAAAGCAGTTGCTAAGAAATGAGACTAGAGGCTGCCTCACAAAAGTTACAGAGCAGGTTAAAGGTCAATTGTCTCAAATTAGACAAGGATTGCTCCAGTTACGGATTTAGGTTGCAGGGGGTCTTGGCCCATATACATCTACGTTATAGACGGATATGCCTGTGTCCAGCTGAGGTGAGAGGCCCCTCACTCCCTTATGATTGCATAATTTTACAAAGCGTTTAAAAGAGGGATTGCGTCTGGTGAGGGACCCATTTTGTGAGGGCCTGGGCTCCGCGAGCCTCGCAAGGCCCTGCCTGAAATCTGGCACTGAGATGCCCAAAAGCAGTAAGTCTAAAATGAAACTAAGGCTTTTCTAAAAATCATTTGTAAACGCCAAAATGCAACCCATCGTCTCAAAGTATATTACACGATGCTCAATACATGTAGCAGATAAGGGATATCACTCACATCTTCCATGGCGACCGGGTTGTCTGTGATGTCAAACACGACCGCTGTGGCCCCTCGCTGCATCGCCCGCTTCGCCTGTAACACATCGAGAGTAGCGCATACATAAATAATATTAATGATAATAGTGACAGCAATAACAACAACAGCAACAACAAACAACAACCACAACAAACAACAACAACAATAACAACTACACCGGTTACAATAACAATAATAGTAATATTGATCATCATCACCATTTATTATGATGATGATGATGATGATGATGATGATGATGATGATGATGATGATGATGATGATGATGATGATGATGATGATGCAGCTGATGATGTCATAATGATGGTTCTGCTTCTGCTGCTGCTGCTGCTGCTGCTGCTGCTGATGATGATGATGATGATGATGATAATGATGATGATGATGATGATGATAATGATGATGATGAAGAAGAAGAAGAAGATGATGATGATGATGATTATGTGACGATAAAGATGGTGTCGTAATGGTGATTTTAAAAAAAATCGTTAACATGACAAATAAGAACAAACTGAAGAAGAAAACCAACCAAAGAAAACCATAAAACATGAAACCTGCCCAAGAATTCATTCTTGAAGCCCAACTATCCAACATTTTTTTGTTTACTGGCCCTGGTGGACATTAATACAGCCTAATCCGGACATTTTTATGACAAGTTCAGACGCCCTGGCGTCATGACGTCAGCAGAGGGCCGGTAAGTTCATTAGTCATGTCAAACCTGGAGTGAGGGAAGGTACCGACAACTCAGACCAATCACCTTTAACCTCTGACCTTGACGGTGTATTCCATACACTGAATAAATCCATATCACATCAGTTTTTTTAACCTTAATAGGCTTTTCCTCACTTTTTCAACTTAGAATTGTTCGTGATAGTAAGTATTTAGTACTGAAATGACACCTGATGAGCTTAATGTCTTGTGGTCGTAGTAGTTTTAGTACATGTACTAGAGAGCATTGTGAGTTTATGCTAGTTTACATCTTTAGAAAAGAATCAACATGTCATGATGTTATGAATACGGTGAGATATTGACTTCCAAAAAAGGCACTGTGATCTTTAACGTCACGCTACGGTTAGCTTCTTGGACTAACAAACCGAGGTGTGCGTGGTTTGGATCTCAGCTGCTTCTGAATTTCCTGTATCCTTTCTAGGCATGCACAGTTGATTTGATTGTTTGTGTATTGTCTCCTCTCTTTCCCTCTCTCGCTTCTCTCTTTGTCTCTCTGTCTCTTTCTCTATCTTCGCCCTCTTCTCCTTCCTCTCTCTCTCGTTCACTCTCTCTCTCGCTCACTCTCTCTCTCTTTTCTCTCTGTCTCTCTTTGTCCCTCTGTCTATCTCTCTGGTATATCTCTGTCTCTGTGTGCATGTGTGTGTGTCTCTCTCTCTCTCTCCCTCTCTCTCTATCTATCTCTCTCTCTCTCTCTCTCTCTCTCTCTCTTTATTATTGTATCTCCCTCCCTTTCTCTATTCCGCTTAATTTGCCCGTCTTCGCCCACTTTTCCTTCCCTTTCTCTGTCTCCATGTCGTTCTTTCTCTTGTTCTCTCTCTCTCTCACTCGCTCTCTCCCTCTCTCTCTCTAACGCTATGGATCTATATCTCCCCCTATCTTGGTAATTAATTTTAATCCCAACAACTCAAGGCCACAACTCTAGCACATTAGCCCATTTCTTTTTACCCCAGAGATCTCAGTACAGACCTGTATAGAAAACATTGCTTAGACCTTTCGCCTGTTCTTAGTTCTTGCTATAGCGTTTTCGCCGGGCACCAACAAATGTAATTATAATAATAAAAAGCTACTGTTAGATCTATAGTGTAGATCTACGTCTAGATGGTAGATTCTTCAAAAGACGCCGAGCCTTTGGTGCGGCCACCCAACTACAACAAAACTCACATAAGCTACTAATTTATGACTGTATTTAGTGCGGCCAGGGGCGCTTTTATTCTCCGTGGATTGTTTTGCAGCTGCGACGGTGGTCGAGGAGGTTTGGGAAAAGGCGTCGCTTTTGCTCTCTGGAGTTTCTAGGGTTTCTAATGGTGGCGTTAAAAATACAGTTTACAACATGGCGTAGATTGGTGGCTTAGCAATGACGAGAGAAGGAGAGAGAGAGAGAGAGAGAGAGAGAGAGAGAGAGAGAGAGAGACAGAGAGAGAGACAGACAGACAGACAGAGAGACAGAGAGACAGAGAGACAGACAGAGAGAGACAGAGAGAGAGATGAATCGGAGCGACAGACAAATAGAATGGTATACACAATGACATAGACTAAAAGAATGAAGGATGGTAATAGATAGAGAGAACGAGGGATATTGTACATAAAAATAAAGGGATGCCCGTCTATTACAAAATACGATATACAGATATGCGGAGAGACGCAGATACAGAGAAAAACGGGAAAAGAGGGGGGGGGTATAATACAGGGAATTAAGACTAGGAATAACGAAAATTAAAGATATAATTACATTAATTTTAATGCATCATTCATGAAAAAAGATGAAACCGATAAGTTGAGAGAAGTAGTCCACAAGCAGCCTTAGTTTGTTCTGGTGTCCTTTAGACGCCTTTTTTTGCATCAGAAATTGAAACACTTCATGTGACTGCAGGGGCCTATTTCCGAAGTATTACAGGCTCCCACTGCTATCTATTCAACCATCATGTGAGTCGGCACCAAGCGTGCTTTATCAGCTGATCATCTTCTCCGGCCCCACAAAAATCCCCGAAGATTTGGAGAGCACCCATTAAAATTTTGCGAATAGGGATCTTCCTTGGAAATCTATAGCGGAAGTTAAGCTGGGAGATACACAGTAGCTTATTTCGTACAATGAGCGCCCATTGAAGAAAAGGAGAAAGTGTCTCTCACTGCCTTTTCTTCCTCTACCTTTTCTCTCTCTCTCTCTCTCTCTCTCTCTCTCTCTCTCTCTCTCCCTCTCTCTCACACACACTCTCTCTCTCCGTCTCTCTTTCTGATTGTCTGTTCGTCTCTCTGACCATCCTCGAGTCTGCCGGTCCGTCTGTACGCTATTCTTTGTTATTGCGCCTCTCAGTGTGTTTGATCAGTCAAGAAGATCAGGTGGTTTTTTTATCCTTCTCCTCTCCTCACACTCGTTTTGGTCACACCGACTGAAACATTTCTCAGTCTCCTAGTGCGTTCTCATGAAGAAACTTGTGTAAACGTAGTTGACATTTAAAAAAAAAAAACAAGATTGCTCTGTGTTATTTTTCCACTCATAAAGACAAAAGAGGCTGGCTTTTCTAGTAGTATCATTATCTAAGGCTTTCATAACGAAGCTCTGATAGAAACTTAGATCATAAGGATAAGGAAGCACTGGTATTTCAGTTGGTAGAAATCTTAACTGACAAACAAGAGGTTCAGATTTCGAATCTTAACTGACATCCATCGTTTCCCCACCTGGTGAATGAACCCATATTGAATACTGTCTGTCAAGTAAACTAAAATTTTGCTATTCTCGAAGAAACGTAGGTGACCTTCCACAAATTAAATATTGAATTTTTACAACTACGTGGCTTGTTCTGTGATAACTCTACAACTGACTTCAAGACAACACAGGGGGAAACCAAGAAGTCATCAAGAGTTAGAACTCAGAGCAAAAGGAAACGCCAGTAAGTCGTCGCTGTACACAGTGCGGGGAGACAACTCAAAACCGCTATAGCGTAATGTTAGAGGCGATGCTCCGCCCCTAGGCCTTTGTTGCCAGGGGTAACACGACACCCACGCCCGGGAATGCGACCAGGCAATCGCCACAGGAACAAGACAGGCGTGTTAGTGTATGCTCTTAGAGCAACAAAGTTCTAAAGTTACAATGATAAAGATGGCAGATAGAACACTATTATAGCACAAATGTTTTTACATTTTGACTGCCATGTGAAAAATTTTGGTTGGTAGGCGACAATTCTTTTGTGTGAGGCGTCGATCGGCCCGGAAGATACTATTATGTTTTACTGTCCCTGGGTCTGTTCTTTTACAGCCTGTTGTCGTCTATGTTTGACTCTTTCTCTCCATCTCTGTCTCATGCTCACTCTATGTCTCTACTCTCTCATCGCTCCCTCCAACCCCCGCGCTCCATAGACAGTTATCTTTATTTTCTTGTCATACTTTTTTTTATTATGATAGGACGTTAGATAGCCCAGCCGGTAACACAGTAGGCTTGCAAGCTGCTTGTTCAAGGTTCAAATCCCAGATGATGCCCTTATAGGTCTAGCTAGAAAACCCTACCAACAACATGGAAGTCCCCGATGGGTTAAACCTTCGACCGGCATGTCTTGTTCCTTCCACTGGTTGGGTCGGTGTCGGTATAATGTGGCTGGCTAAGACAAAAGTCCCGGTTTCCTCTAAAGAGAGACCGTCAGTCTTGGGACCCGTCTGCGATATAGCCCAGTTGATGACGATGGACGATAAGAAGTCAAATAGCCATAGCAAACCAAACGTATTGTAGGAGTTTTTAAGAAATGCCTACTACTGGACCAACATAGGAGACTTAAGTGTTCCCAGATGTCACTGTACTGGTTGTGTGTGAGGGGTGGATGTGCTGTATATAGCTCAAGTAGTTTAGCCCTTCTGTTCTGTATGAGCAGCGGCTATAAATAGGAGCAAATGTCTACATAGAGATCAAGGAGTCTGCAATGGCCTTCACCTTTGACATTTTATAGAAAGGTAAGGTAAAGAACTGGTATATTGAGTCGAAGTAGCTCATAAAGTCAGGCGTCAAATGAGAAAAGACCTCCGAGTAAAGCCGTGGGGGGAAACAATATCAGTCTATTTCTCTTAAGTTTTGCTGTGCTGTTCCTATTACAAAAGGAGCCGGGAGTGAAAGGGGGAGAGAGGGAGAGAGAGAAAAAAGAGCATGATGAGAGAGAGAGAGAAAGAGACATGATTAAGGAGAGGGGGGTTAAATAGAGATATAGAGAGGGGAAAATACAGAGAGTCAGAAACAAAAGAGCAAAAGGGACAGGGAATTGTAAAGCGAGAGTAGAAGAGAGACAACTAGAGAGATAGCGAAAGAGAGAGAGATATATATAAAAATAGAGAGATAGTATGTGTGCGTGTGTGTGATTTTCCATCAATTCTTTGTACATTTTCTCCTTTCAACGATCTAACGATGTTTTTTTAAATAGATCTCGATCTATCTCTATTTATCTATATAAATATCTATATATTAATGTAATTAAGTAACATCTTTCTATATGTTTCTCTCTCTCTCCCTTTCCCTATCTGCCTCCCTCCTTCTTCCTCTGCTCTCTTTCTCTATGCCTCCCTCCTTCCCTTTCCCCCCACCTGATTCCCACGACACATTCCATTCCAATATAGCTCAAGTAGTTTAGCCCTTCTGTTCTGTATGAGCAGCGGCTATAAATAGGAGCAAATGTCTACATAGAGATCAAGGAGTCTGCAATGGCCTTCACCTTTGACATCCAATATGAAGGTAAGATAAAGAACTTGTATAATGAGTTGAAGTAGCTTATAAAGTCAGGCGTCAAATGAGAAAAGACCTCCGAGTAAAGCCATGGGGGGAAACAATATAAGTCTATTTCTCTTAAGCTGTGTACTGTTACAAAAGGAACCGGCAATGAAAGGGGAAAGTGCAGCAGAGAGTCAGAAACTAAAGAGCAAAAGGGACAAGGAATTGTTAAGGCGAGATAAGGAGAGAGAGAGAGAGAGAGAGAGAGAGAGAGAGAGAGATAGTATGTGTGTGTGTGTGTGATTCTACATCAATTCTTTGTACATTTTCACCTTACAACGATCTAACCATGTTTCTTTTTTAAATAGAATTAGCTTAATTCCATTGCAATAAAGTGTACCAACCCCCGAATTTGTTGCTGTTTTTATTCAACATACGTTACACTCCCCTCCTCCTCATCCCCTTCTCTCTCTCCCTCTCTCTCTGTCTCTCTCTCTCTGTCTCTCTCTCTCTCTCTCTCTCTCTCTCTCTCTGTCTCTCTCTCTCTCTCTCTCTCTCTCTCTCTCTCTCTCTCTCTCTCTCTCTCTCTCTCTCTCTCTCTCTCTCTCTCTCTCTCTATCTATCTATCTATATATCTCTTTCTCTATCTATATATCTATCTAAATAACATCTTTCTATCTGTTTCTCTCTCTCCCCTCCCTCTCTCTCTCTCTCTCTCTCTCTCTCTCTCTCTCTCTCTCTCTCTCTCTCCCCTTCCCTCTCCCCCCTGATTCCCACGACATTCCATTCCACATGTTTCCATCTCTCGTTATTTCCTATCACTTTGTCCCTTTGTTTTCCAGTGTAAAGTAGAGGACTGTACCAGCCGAAATGTCAACACCCTATTTACCTTTGCGCGCTCCGTCAGGCCAGTTTAGTCCACATGACGGGGTCCCATGCCCGCGGAATGTACCCCCGGACACCGCCGCCATCTCGCCACGGAATACGTGACCAAGTCCAGGCACATACGCGCGCAGTATAAACAAATAATAATGAGCTGGTTATCTCCATGCTTTGATGGGGCAGCGCTGGTCCAAGGAGACGGGGCGCGGTGGTCCAGGGGTAGAACATCGGCTTCCGACGCAAAAGGTCCCAAGTTCGAATCCTGGCTGTTGCGTTCCCTACTGGTTGGGTCGGTGTCAGTATAATGTGACCAGCTGAGACAGGAGTCATGGTACCCCCGCCCTGTCTCGTGTGTGGCAGCACATAAAACTATCAGACGTCCGTTGGGACCCGTCCACAATATAGCCTATATAGTGCTGCTGTTGGACGTTAAACCAACCTATTGTTTGCTGGTCCAAGGATGGACAACACAACACGGCTGAAATGGTTGAAAGGTTGCGGGTTCGATCCTCACTCTGCCTGCCGTTTATTTTTTTAATCAATCCTAACCTGGTTTCAAGCAGCAGGAGGATACCGTGAATATAGTGCAGAACATTAATACAATAAGTGGTCGAAATGCCGCCGGCGTAATCATAATTATGGCAATGGTGGTAAAATGTAAATAGTCATTAATAGTCATTTAATCATTACTGTGACGCCAATCTTTAAACGCTAGAAATGACGGTGGCGGTGTTGATGATACAACGCCTTAAACCACGCCCTAAACCAAGCCCAAAGTCACGCCCCCATGCCATCACACTGGACTCACCTTCCCGAAGACTGACAGGCAAGGGTCATGCTCGAACTCTGGCCTCTCCAGTTTGACCACGCCCACCCATCCATAGTCGTAGAGTTCGTCATAGTCGTTGGTGTTACACAGACCCAGGGGGTGGAGCTGTGGGGTAGAAACAAAGTCATTAGTGGGCGGAGCTAGCAACAGCGACAAGATTGTTGAAAGACATACGCAAGCGGAGAAAATAATTATCATTAGTGGGTGGAGCTAACAGCGTATAGAAGATCATTAGTGGGTGGAGCTAGCAAAAGCGACAAGATTGTTGAAAGACATACACAATGCCATTAGTTAGGTGAGCTTAAAACATGTAATAGACCAATCGATGGATCGAAGATTGAAAAAAATCATAAGTTAGGAACACAGATAATGTAATGAGTGAGTGGAGCTAAGAAAGAAGACAATGCCACACGTGATTGGATCTAATATTAAAGATGAAGTTATATTAAATGGGTAGAGCTAAGAACAGAGGCAAGGCCATTAATAAGTCGGTGGAGCCAAAATTGATGATACGGCCATATTAAGTGGGTGGGGATAAGAATGAAGATACGATCAAATTAAGTGGGTGGAGCTAAGATTGAAGATAATTTCATATCATGTGGGTGGAGCTAAGAACAGAGATACGGGCATCAGCGAAAGGAGCCATGAATAGAGACGGAACTTCTTAGGTTCACATCAGTTGATTCAAAATGTAGTTTCCTTTTCTTCTCAATAATGAAATGTATGAAGTGTGTGATTCTAGATTCTAAATCTACTTTCCTTTTCTTCTCAATAATGAAATGTATTGAATACCCCTGATGATCCCAAATTACAACACAGACTAATCCACTCACGGATTCGAAAGCGACATGGGATAATCTTGACGGACAAACCCATCAACTAAAAAGTATCCTCTTGTTGGTTTTCTCAAAGAACCCGACACGAACATAGTGGTTTTAATCACTTGAGATTTCAATTTCGGACCTCCCGTCCCTCAGTCAAGAACGCTATCGGCTGACTTCCAAGCACCTAATCAATTATTGTTGATTGTTCATTCTGGGTTACTATGCCGATACGATTTTTTTAGTACCAAGTGAGGTTCAAACCTCGGACCTCTTGTTCTCTAGTCTAGAGAACTACCAAGAAAGCGACCTCCCCCACTTAACCCTCACTTCACTGTCCAATGTAAGGAATGGTATTGACTTTGACCTTGGACTTCATGTTTCTGGAGGTCACCGAAGACACGGACTGTCAATGTCACACGCCATGACCCAATGCGTGATGCCCAGGTAGGGCTATCGAGAATGTCCACGCCAGATTACTTTTCAGGAGGAGATAGAGAGAGAGAGAGAGAGAGAGAGAGAGAGAGAGAGAGTGAGGGAGAGAGAGTGAGAGGGGGTAAGATACAAAATGTATGATCATGGGTCGTGATGAAATAACAAAACTTTGTGTCCTTGCATCGTTTCTAGTTAAACTAAAATGTATCAAATAAATCAAAAATATGTGAGATAGTGAGAAGGTGAGAGAGCAATTCAAAGGGTCGTTGGGCAAGTTCAAAGGTTAAGGCCGATCCGTTTATTCGACCTTGCTCATATCGTCAGAGGTGAAGGTGACTACCTGGGGATGCTGCATGCAATATCCGTGATCGGCGTCTTTTTTTTCCTGTGGTGAACAGGCTTAGGGGGTAGACCACTAAGCTTCTGTTGTCGAGGTCCACCGTTCGATCCCACAATCGGGCAAAATCTTTGTCGAATTACGTCTATTGCTGGTTTGTTCGGTGACAAAAGCCATGTACCCCAGCTATGTTTCTAGCTATCATATTTTATAAACAAAGAAGCAACAAAAAACTGCGCTTTTTTTTTACGAAACCGCTCCTCTTTTAAACTTTATGGATTTTGTTTTTTTTAGTTACAGCTCAAATACGGTAAAAACGTTCTACATAAACATATCCCTTAGACGGGTCCTAAAACTAATGGCTGAAAAGTTGTCTTCTGTTACAATAATGATCCAATGTAAACTTTATGATGCTTGTTTACGATGAGTAGAGTTCCTGCCTTCATACACCAGAAAAATCTGTGAGGAAAAATTAAAAATTTCATTTCGTATTGTTTGCGTCTCTCATTCTCTCTTCGACCCCCTCCCCCTTCAATCTCTCTCTTTCTCTCTCTCTCTCTCTCTCTCTCTCTCTCTCTCTCTCTCTCTCTCTCCCTCCCTCCCTCCCTGACATCGCACACTGACACCAACCTAAACAGTAAGACACCACGTGATCTGATTAAAACTCGCAACTTCTTGATTAGGTGCCAGGTGCTCTTCCCACACAGTATAGATCTACCTCAGACCAGACGGAATTCAATACACTGATAACGAGATCAAAGAACTGACTATCACAATACCTAATTGTAACATAGGAAGAACAAAGGTATATCTGCCTTCTTTATCATTCTGTATATTCCGATAATACGTTGTTATTCTCACGTAACATAATGTTGAGGGATAATTGGGTCATTAATGTTTCGTCCATTGCAGTGTATATCTTTTAATCAGTCACACATAACAAACTTTTTAAATACATAGGTTATCAACCTTAGTTTCTTTGATGTGTTTTAATGGTTGTGTTTTGTTTATCTCTACATATTTCAACTAGCGTTACATGGTAAAAGTATTTTTAGCTTTTAAAATAAACCCGCTCATCATTATTGTGTGACTGCAAAAACAAACAAAAAATGAAACGCTGGATCTTTCGAGATAACGATGTCTGGTTTAGCATAGCATACTATGCTTTTTTAGTTTGAAGTATTTAACCTATCTTTTGATTTCTTTACTTCAAAACTAGTGTCTAGAAACACAAACATAATATGACGATTGATATCAAAAGCAAGAAATGGCTACGGATATCAGCAGATGAAAATGATTTTGACATCGTTCATAGTAATTACATATAACTTTTGAAGTATTCACTGGTTGTTGTTGTTGTTGGTGGTGGTGGTGCTGCTGCTGCTGTTGCTTCAAATGCTTGATAGGTTAGTTAAACCCTGGATCTATCACATATAACTAGGCTATAAAACTATCATGGATGGCAGGATCCCAGACGATAATCGGACAACCTAACGTATTGCCTAGCGTCCAAGGGGAACACCATGATGTCTGTCTCAGAAGATCACATCACACCATAGGTCGATAACCAGTAGGAGAGAAGGTGGCCTGGTCAAGATTCGAATCTGGCGCTATATTAGTCGACGAGCGCTCTACCGATTGAGATACGCCCCCCCCCCCCTCAAACCCACACACATCTGACAGCCTTATTCCTGTCTATCTATCTATTTATCTATCTATCTATCTATCTATCTATCTATTTATCTATCTATCTATCT
>RQTK01000627.1:32655-42655 GCA_003991915.1 Elysia chlorotica
ATCTATCTATCTATCTATCTACCTATCTATCTATCCATTTTCTCTCACTCTGCTGGGGGCGTGGTGGTCCTTGTGTAGAATATCGGCTTCCGACGCAAAAGGACCAGATTCGAGTCCTGGCGATTGCGCTCCCTACTGGTTGGGTCGGTGTCAGTATATTGTGACCAACTGAGACAGGAGTCATGGCATCCTCGCCCTGTCTCGTGTGTGGCAGCACATAAAATTGTCAGGCGTTAGTCTTGGGGCTTTTCCACAATATAGCCTATATCCCGCCGATCTTGGATGTTAAACTACTCAACAACAACAACAACAACAACAACAACAACAACAACAACAACAACAACAACAACAACAACAACAACTCTCACTCTGCTCCTAAGCCCGAAGCATACGATATTGGACAGAAAAGAGCGTAATTCCTCCCATGCAAACACACAAAACATGATTATGGACTCTTTTCCTGAGTTTTCAAATACTCATGTAAATTTAATATGTCGTTCCGCCTTCCGACTTCACTTTTTTACAATTCTAATTGAGCTCACTCTAGCGAATCAAATTATCCAGCGAACCACCGGATTCGAACAATCTATCCCTGTCTATGCCCTCTCTCTCTGCCTCTGATGGTTGATCTAATCAGATACTTGTGGATATCATGATCTTTTTAACGTGGATATTAATAGAGAAATAATAAATACGATATCGCTAAGATTTGTACATATTTCATTGAACTGTTAAGACAGACGGACAGATTAGTTGAGACAAAGACACACTACTCATTGATCGGACCAATTGGCGAAAACAGTAAAGAAGGGAGAGACACAAACAGTAACCAGAGAGATAGACAGACTGACAGAGAGAGAGAGAGAGAGAGAGAGAGAGGGAGGGAGAGAGAGAGAGAGAGAGAGAGAGATAGTGGAGACAGACTGACAAAGACTGACGGCCAGACACAAAGTCTAATAGGTATATATACAGGCATAGAAACAGAGACATATATAAAATACACACATACACACTTTACAAACATACAGATATGCATTTAGAATAAGACAGACCAACACCTAAGTGACAGACTAACACACTCACAGACAGACAGACAGACAGACAGACAGACAGACAGACAGACAGACAGACAGACAAACAAACAGACAGACAGACAGACATACAGACAGACAGACAATCATGCAGACAGACGGCTAGGCTAGAGTGACAAACTAACACACTGACAGACAGACACACAGACAGCTAGACTGACAAACTGGAAAACAGACATTCAGACAGACAGACAGTCAGACAAAGTTGCCAAAATCTACGAGGAAGGTCGGCCGGACCCAAATAGCCATATACTTTGGAGTGGACACACGGGACAGAAACCTCCTGAGATGATTAAAGGAGAAGCGCCGGGCCCTAGTGCCAAGTTGTCCAAGTGTCCCCCCTAACTGACCAGCGTGACGTGGCCTCCATTCTAATCATGCTTACAGCTTGACCACTCCATGATCCACACTGCCCCGCTTTGCACGCTCAGATGACCACGGTCCGAGATTGCGTCCTGGAGTCCGACACTCTTTGATTAGGTCCACGTCTCGATAGCTGGTCCCTAACACTGCACTGTCTCTGTGTGGCAGCACGTTAACTTGTCAGACGTTAGTCTTGGGGTCCGTCTACAATAATATTGCCTCTATGGTGCTCACGTTGAACGCTACGTTACAAAAAAACAAAGTCAGGATATCCCTATGATTTTAAAAGAATCTATATAGACGGAAGTAGGTAGTGAGGATTTGTTAGTCCAAAACACCACTAACTTAACACAACTCGGACGCTTTGGTCAATCTACATAGACACTCACCACTTAAACAGAGATCTATCACTTCTGGGCTTGTAGAGAAATGTCATTATTATTATTATTATTATTATTATTATTATTATTATTATTATTATTATTATTATTATTATTATTATTATTATTATTATTATTACTATTACTATTATTATTAGTAGTAGTAGTAGTATTCAGGCGAAGGTGGGAGAAGGGCCCATCTAGAAGGACATAATTATTAGTTGGAACTGAAAAGTAAAATGATTCCATATACACAGCGCAGTAATGTCCGTCAAAAAGTTTATGCTTAGCGCTTTAGAGACCTTGCCAACCCCAAACAACTGGCGTTCCAGTTATGTTCACTACAGTCCTGACTGATTATACAGAAACCTGGTCCGACGTCAGGCCTGGTATGTCCAGTACCTTGGTCATTCACTTTCACTGCCCACTGTCCAAGAGGACAAAAGCCTGTGTGTTCCCTGTCTATTCGTATCTTACCTACATGTGACCTTAAGGTGGTCCGTACTTCAACCCCAGAGCTCGTTTTTATTAGACGTTTTGCTGTTTTTGTTTTTGTGTATCTGGTTTATTATAAGTATCGGTGTGTTTTGTTGCTCCAGCTGATGTTGTTGTTATTGTTGCTGCTACTTTTGTTATTGTTACTGATGTGTTTTTGCTGTTGTTGATGATAATGATGATGATGATAGTGTTATTTTTACTAATAATGTTGTTTATGTTGTTAGTGTTGTTGTTGTTGTTGCTGTTGTTGTTGTTGTTGTTGTTGTTGTTATTAATGTTGTTGTGTGTGTAAGGTTTCCTTTTAGCTCTGCATGAAGGGCTTGTGGTTTCTATTATCGAAGTCTCGATTTCCCTAACGGCCGCCTTGTTTCCTCTTGGTTTGGCCATAACCAGACCTATCTCTGTGGCATGTACACAATGTCTGACGTTAGTATTGGGACTCGTCCAGAATATAATCTACATGCTGACGATTGAAACTAAGAAACCAACAAACAAACTTCCCACTTTCTTCGCATCCCACGGAAAAGGTGGAATTTGCTGCAGGCGGTGCAGTCATGTGGACTGATAATACAATTTGAATAAAATAGCCTAGATCCTAAAAATTAAAAAAGGCTGGTCAGGCATCTGATTTCTGGTTACTCTTTGTCTATAATCCCTTTCTCTCTATCCGTCTCTACCTCTGTCTCTCTGTCTTTCTGTCTCTCTCTCTCTCTCTCTCTCTCTCTCTCTCTCTCTTTTTCTTTCTCTCTCTCTCTCTCTCTCTCTCTCTCTCTCTCTCACTCTCTATCTCTCTGTTTGCCTCTTCGTTATATATCGCTTTGTTTTTATAGTACAATAACAAACAGAATGTCTATTTAAAAGACAAAGAAAAATTGCGGAGAGGATTTTTTTTTCATAACGTCTAATTTTCGTCTCTATTGGTCTTAAATCCTCTATGTTTTCCAAGAGAAAATAAACGTATTATAGAGACCAGGAGGTCACCTGGGATTCGAACTGTCAACCTCTTGGTCTCGGTCCAGAGCGTTACTCCTCATAATCGAGCATCTCTCTCTCTCTCTCTCTCTCTCTCTCTCTCTCTCTCTCTCTCTCTCTCTCGTTGTGTTTACAGTGCTTCATACAGATCTAGACTCAACACAGTAAGAATATAATTATAAACAAAAACAATTATTCTTAATCTAAGGGCGTTGTTCCCTAAACATATCTTGATAACTTCCCCATACTGAAAAAGAACAAAGAACGAACGGCAAAAAATATGTGTGTGATTTACAACTTGACAAGCACAACTGGACAGCAAGGACAAAATTTGGTCTCCAGCTCGTCCTGTTGTCTTGTTTTGAGTCATGGGGGTCAGTCGTGGTATTATGTCCAGATAAGATTATGAAAATTTAAGCTAGCGCTCACTAGATTTTGTCTAGCCGGTATAGTTTTGGTTAGTTTCTGTCTAAAGTAAATAGGGTTGACTAAATTATGTATGGACTACAATTATTCTAGAACTAACCCCCTTTTTGTTTTAAGCCTACCCTGATTTTCTTCAATATAATCAAGAGTTTCGGGGTGTTTGTTTGTATGGGGCGCCAGATAGTTCAGTTGATAGAGCCCTCATCTGACGCGCAGGGGATCCAAGGTTCGAGTCCAAATCGTTGCTCTATCTTGATAAACTAAAAAGTAAATATCGAGATGACGGTGTTTTTTTACAGTAATTATAAGGACGGATCACCAGCTAGAATTGCAAGTCCCAGGCTTCCTGCCTGTTAGTATATCCGACTCTCACGAGAGTAGACATCTTGTTTTAGAAAAAAGCCAGTAGTTTGAAGGTTGGTCTCCTAGCCGAATGGTTCCTGGTTCGAAACCCACAATCAATTCAAAAAAAAATATTGTGTCCCCTTTAGGCCCCTGTTTGTGGGATCGGTGTCAGTATAATGTGACCTACTGACAAGACATAAAATGTCAGACGTTAATCTTGAGATCCGTGCACAATAATATTATGTCCTTTATATTAGAGTACTAACGTTGGACGATAGGCAACAAATAAAGAATCGTTACAGAAAGTAATAATTTCATCCGTGTGCTTTTTTCCCATAGGATTCCTGAAGAAGTCCACAAGGAGACGGAGGCACCAGCTGATGTTTAAATAGAACTCGAAAGCCTTAGATCTAGATCTGCGCTGTAGAACGATGATGTCTCATGCTATAACAGTTTAAACGCCTCAGCTAACCTCTCTCTCTCTCTCTCTCTCTCTCTCTCTCTCTCTCTCTCTCTCTCTCTCTCTCCCTCTCTCTCTCTCTCTATCTATCTATCTATCTATCTCTCTCTTTCTCACTGTCTTTATATCTCTCTCTCTCTCTCTCTCTCTCTCTCTCTCTCTCTTTTCTTCTCACTCCACTCTCTCTTTCTTTCCGAATGGTCTCTCACTTTTCATCTTCCACTATTTCTTTCTCGCTTACCTTCTCTCTCCCCCTTTCTCTCTTTTTCTGTCTCTATCTCTTTCTCTCTATATCCTCTCTCTCTCTATCTCTCTCTTTGTTTTTCTCCTTCCTTTCTCTCTCCTCTTCTCTCTCTTTCTTTCTTTATCTCTTTCCCTCTCTCTCACTTTTTCTCTTGTTTTCCGCTTCCCTCTCCTCTTTCTTTATCTCTCTCCTTCTCTCTCCTGTCTTTATTTCTCTCTATTTCTTTCTTTCTCCTATATCTCTTTCTTTCTTTTTCTCTTTCTTTCTCTCTCTCTCTCCCCTCTTCTCTTTCTCTTATTTGTTCTCTTTCCTTATCTATTCTCTCTGTTTCTGCCTCTATTACCTTCTCTCTCCTCCATCTCTATCTGTTTTCTCTCTTTCTTTCTCTCTCTTCCTCTTTTTTATTTCTCTCTCTCTCTCTTCTCTCTCTCTCTCTCTCTCTCTCTCTCTCTCCAGACAGACAGACAGACAGACAGACAGACAGACAGACAGACAGACAGACAGACAGACAGACAGACAGAAACAAACAGAGCGACTGAGAAAGAGAGAGACAGACAGACCAACAGACGGGCAGAGACAGAGACGAAGGCAGAAAGAGATGAAGGGGGAGGGAGAAAGAGAATCACACAGAGATGATAGAGAAAGAGAAAGAAAAAGTGAGAGATAGAGAGAGAGAAAGATAAAGAGATAAACAAATAGAAAGAGGGAAAGAGACAGACGCCATAGACATATCGAGAAAGAGAAAGAGAAGGTAGAAATACAGACAGACAGACACACACACACACATACACACAGACACACAGACAGACAGAGAGGACAGCACATCAGTAAAGGTTCGAACCTCGGGTCTCCTAGATCCTGCTCGAAGTTCAAACTCACTACCAACTGAACTACAATGTATCTCTAGCTAACAAAAAGACGTAGCTCTCCTGGGTCCTGTAAATCAGAGTTCCCCCTGTCACTCTGTGTGGGGTTTATTAATTTATTAATACCGACGGGGGTCTTGGCCGTCTTGCTTAAGTTAAAGCTCTCTGACAGACCAGGCGACTGACAGGCCTCCCTGTATATTATGTAGACCTGGGGGACACCAGACACGGCAGTCAGCTTTGATCTCTGGCTAACAAGACGTGAACAGTAGTTGTTTTACTCCCAGGGCAACAACTCTGCCCGCCTTTTTATCTACATGTATAATTATTGCGTTGGACCTTTGTTGCTTTTCAGACGTCGAGAATTGGTTTACCCCAAAGAGCTGGTTAGATCTAAGGGATTTTTGGTTTGGTTAGATTTTGAAGACCAGGGGGAAGGCCTTAACAATAGTAAATGAGGATGGCTGCGATTTGACTCCCTCCATACACACACTTAAACACACTCACTGACACAGACAATCCACGACCAAGAGTAGATTAAAAAGTTCTAGTCCTACCTTGCAAACGTAGTCTAATCTCAAATGGCCCTGTCTGTTTTAGACACATACCCTTACGTGGGAGGGTAACGAGTACAGAGATTATCCCTTCTTATTTTGACTGGAATCAAGTACATGTAGTCTAGTTCTTAGTGCATTTAAGTGACGAGCATGCTATGTTGTTCAAACCTCTCTCTCCCTCTATCTCTCCCTTTCTCTCTGTATCTCTTTCTCTCTCTCTCTCGCTCTCTCTCGCCCTCTGTTTCTCTTTCCCCCTCTCTTCCAGATTTTGACTTGACTGGAGTAAAATTAATTATAGCCTCAAATTTTTCCCAGTGTTTTTTTTTATTATAGTTTATCCATATTTTTTGTTTTGTGTATTTGTTTTTATTTTCCGGGCAGATCGCGGAACATAAGATGAAAGGGTTGTATTTTCGACGCTTGAATAATGCAACCAATTGATGTCTGAAAAAAGATGGTGTGTGACATAACAGTCAAATCAAGTAGAGGATAGAGAAACGCTAACGGGAACATAGGGGAAGGTCAAGGTAAAATAGATAACGGTCAAGGTAAAATAGATATAAGGTCAAGGAGAAAAGAGAGAAAGGTCAAGAAGAAAATAGAGGGCAAGGTAACATTGAGAAAGGCCATGGGTTAAAAAATATAAAGGAAAGTCAAGGGTATGTAAAGAAAACAAAAACAAGGTAAACAAGAAAAAGGTCAAGACTGGACGGCCAGGTACAAGACGAAGAAAAAATCAGAGTAAAAATGGAGAAAGGTCAAGCAATGAATAGATCTATAGAGCGGTCGATAACAAGGTGGCAAAAGATCAATTACGAAACAAGGAAAGTCCAATTACAATGTGGACAAAGAGGAAATTCAAGACGTAAAAAGGCCTAGGACATGATGTACAGTGTTCTAGTACGATATGGTGAAAAGTCGTGGACAAATTGGAGAAAACTCAAATACAGGACGGAGAAGCGTTGTTAATGATAAAACAACAGAAAATAGACATGCACAACGTAGAGAAAGGTCAAGGATAAGATAGGGAAAGCTCAAGGCCAAAAGGGAAAGGTCAAGGTCAATATGAAGGGAAGGTGGCTGACCTGTATGATCCGGCCCTCGGCGCTAATGGCGGCCCCAGCGAGGGAGAACATGCCCACCAGCTTGTAGGACTGCGTGACGTATCCACCGTTCTCCACTGGGTTGTACAGGACTATTTCCAAGATGGCGCGCTCTACCGTCTGCCGAAGCCCGCCTCCGCTTTCCACCGCCGCCTGCGCGACTGCCCCGGCTGGGAGAAGAAACGTCACGATGAGCAGGAAGAGCAGGGGAGCCGCTAGCTGGAGCAGAAGATGACCCGGATGTAGCAGCCCACGCAGAGACGGTCGTCTGCGACTGCGCAGGGCGCGAAAGAATGGCGAAGAGAAAGCGTTGGTTTCCAGTGGTTCTTGGCTTTGTGGATGAGATTGATGTAGATTTAGAGGCTTGTTGGAGTGATCTGTCGAGGAAGATTGTTTGAGATCTTTCGGGTGAGGATGTTTGTAGGTCTCTGTTGCTGGCTGTTGGACAGCAGATGATGGTGTTAGGGGCGTCAGGGAGTATTTTGGCGGTGGTTGTGGTGGTGATGGAGGTAGTAGTGGTTGTGGTGGTAGTGATGGCGGTGGTGGTGAACGCAGACGTGAAAGTAGCGGGCTGCAGAAGTTCCCAGTCTGACCCCATCTCATCTTGTCTCATCTTCGCGTCTGCGCCGTCGCATACTTCCTTTCGGCTATAGTGTGGGGCGCGAGATCCTGGGTGTGAATTTGAATACTGTTGTGTGGGTTATATATCCCACATTGAACGTTGAGGAGAAGTAATCCGCTCACTAGTTAGTAGAGTATTCACAATACAAATGTAATAAAATACTTCATCATACAATTTTATTCATATCACTGTTAGAAACCTCCAAGCTTGAAGTTAATCCCGGGAATATCCAAAGGCTAAAAATGGACATCGATGAAATACTTCAATAACGGCAATTCGTTAAAAATAATATTCACATTAATGCCTCCTCGGCACGAAGTTTGGAGCAACGTGTTGTTGTTTTTTTCAAAGATATTAACCTCCAAACAGAAAAAATACGAAGCTTGTGAAAGTTGGTCTCGTCAATGGTCAATCTTCAGCATCCCATCTAGTCTGAAAAGTAGAGAGAAATATACGATATTAACAAAATTAATAATGATTTAATAGCACAAAATTCTGACGTAAAATTTCAGTTTTGCGAATTTGGAAAAACTAAATGGCTGATTCCGAAGACAACGACTGGCTATAGAAATCAAAATAAAGTTTGTTAAGTGAAACCTCGGAGCGTCAGAAAGCTAATTAAGTAAGGCTGTGGACCAACGAGTTGGAGGCCCACAGTTCGAATCATCAGGAAATCAATGGGACATAAACGTATTCTCCCTCAATCCCTCCCTCCCTCTCTCTCTCTATCTATCTATCTATCTATCTATCTATCTATCTATCTATCTATCTATCTATCTATCTATCTGTCTATCTATCTATCTCCTTGTATCTCTAGGTTTCCTGTTGTCAATCGCGCAACAATAATATGCTTCATGCTAATCCCTCATTTAAAAATAACCCCAAATGTAACACTTTAAAATTAACCAACTTTCATTCTGCCCAATTTAGATATCATATTGCCAAAACCTCCTTGCAATTACCAAAACGAAACACTCTCTCTTTCCATTAATTTTTCCCCGTTTTCCATGCTCTTTCACGGTTAAACTTCAGAGTAGTTTGATAATTGTTTTGCCATTGTTTTCTCTTTGTTGTTTGTTTCTTTCACTGCGATTTGCCGTGTTTACGTCGCTTTTTTTTCCTTTCACGCCACGCGTATTGAACGCGCTGTAGGCGGGTGAGAAATACTTGTGAATGTCAGGACACACTGTACCCATTCACAGGCCAAGACATTCGCTTCAATTGGGGCTTTTGGGCTCCACTGATCTGGCACGAGGCAAAAAAAAACTAAAGCAAATCGTAAAGAGAGTCTCTCTCTCTCTCTCTCTCTCTCTCTCTCTCTCAAAATAAAATAAATCGCAAACTCTCTTTTTTTTTTTTTTAATGAAATTTGCATTCTAGGTTCCCCATAGGTAAAAGAGTGCGGTGACGGAGTGCGATACTGCGACGAGACACGAAAAAAACGTCTGACATTTTTGTATGAAACACAGTGGGAATATAATTATAATGACTCCTGTCGCAGCCAATCGCATTATACTGACAGTGAACCAAACAGTAGGTGAAATGAACAGCCTTGGCAGTGCTCTTGGCTTGCGACCAGGAGGAAACTGGTTCGAACCTGCCGGGGAGTTGAGTTGGTTTAACGTCCAACATCTGCACTATATATGCTATATTGTGGATTGGTCCCAAGACTGACTCTGACAATTATATGTGCTGCCACACATGAGACAGAGCGGGGATACCATGACTCCTGTCTCAGCTGGTCAGATTATACTGACACCGACCCAACCAGTTACAGGAGACGAAATTGGACATATAAACCTGCCGATGGTTGGATTCGAACTGCAGACCTCCCGAACTAGAGACCAATGCTCTACCACTTGAGCCAGTTCGCCCCCTCGGTCGGTGTCTGGTCTCGGCTTAGATCTATTAAAACCTGGGCCCCTCTTCACTTCAAGCTGCGCATTCTAGCGACTGATCCACTTTGCCAACGTACTCTAAAATTACCCAAGTTGGTGAAACAGCAGCTGTTGTGTATTATAAATTTATGTTGAATTGCTACGTTTCAAGTTTCCAGTTCATTACAACACAGCT
>RQTK01000627.1:47655-53647 GCA_003991915.1 Elysia chlorotica
TAGTCCACAGTCCACATTCTCTACAGTATCAATGGAGGGCCGGGGGTAATACGTTGTACTTACGACCTTCTGCGTGTACATGTACTAGTTTTAGGCCTGGTAGTCTGGTAAAGGTACAACGTAGTCCACAGTCCACATTCTCTATAGTATCAATGGAGGACCTTGGGCTTACTACTACGTTGTACTTACGACCCCTGGCCCCTAGATTCTAGTATGGTAAATTTAGTCGTCTGGCCCAATGGTGTGGCCTTCTATGTGTACATGTAGTCATGTACTAGTTTTAGGCCTGGTAGTCTGGTAAAGGTACAACGTAGTCCACAGTCCACATTCTCTACAGTATCAATGGAGGGCCGGGGGTAATACGTTGTACTTACGACCCCTGGCCCCTAGATTCTAGTATGGTAAATTAGTCGTCTGGCCCAATGTTGTGGCCTTCTACGTGTACATGTACTAGTTTTAGGCCTGGTAGTCTGGTAAAGGTACAACGTAGTCCACAGTCCACATTCTCCACAGTATCAATGGAGGGCCGGGGGTAATTTATTACTGGGGGGCTCGGCCTGGCCATAAATCTCTTGATGCGAGCCGGCAATGAAAAGGGGGGGGGGGGGTTACAAGTACAGACGTTAAGAACTAAAGTACTATAGTTTCTAGAAAATGGTATGGTAATGGTACAGGGCTATAGTAAAACCTGGTACTACCGTACTAGATCTAGTAGCATGGTTCTCTGGTATAGTACGTAGTGCTACGTACCGGTGGATTATTGTACTACAGAAAGCAGCGTTATTTCCTAGAGGAAGTCGAGTTCAAGCTTTCATCTTTCGATAAGTTCTAGATCTTAGATCTCGAGATATAAACGTAAACGTAGACGGTCTAGGTCTAGTTTTGGTTAGCGTGGTATTTAATGGAGCTACTACAAGTACTAGAATTTCTAGCTATGAGTTTAGGCTACGTTATACACGAGTCCTTTTTTGGATCCCTCTCTCAAAATGATGTTTTTTAGTTTCTACTTAGGGAGTGTAAGATAGAGAGAGACACACAGAGACACAGTGACAGAGAGAAAGAGAGAGAGAGAGAGAGAGAGAGAGAGAGAAGAGAGAAAGAGAGAGAGAGAGAGAGAGAGACAGACAGACAGACACAGAGACAGAGAGAGGGCAGTGCAAAACAATTAGATATTTATGGCTAAGAATTTCAGTCGCCTATAACTTACTCAATTTCATGTTTCTACTCAGAGAAAGTAAGAGTGAGAGAAGGAGAGAGAGAAAGAGATAGAGAGAGAGGGGCAGATAGAAAAGGGAGATAGAGGGAGCAGATAGATAGATAGATAGATAGATAGATAGATAGATAGATAGATAGATAGATAGACAGATAAAGAGAGAGGGAGGGAGAGACAGACAGACCGACAGACAGACAGACAGAGACAGAAAGGCAGACAGACAGACAAACAGAGATAGAGTGCCTTGCAAACTAAATAAATATTTATGGCTTAGAAGTTGATGCGCATATCAATATTAAATTCCATTTTGCACGGGTCGTAAAAAAAAACAATAAAATATTATAGTTCTCCCCATTTCACCCTATCCTAATCTGATGTACAAAGCTTGAATAAATCTGAAAATCCCCACTCCTCATAGAATAAGACAATAGGGATTACGTTACGCTTTAAAAAAAAAGAACTAAAACTTTAGCATAGCGCCCATAATCTTTACTTGTGTGGTTACATCAAAAATACCTAAAAACAAAATAAAATTAGAAAAATAACTGGAATTTACTGAAAGTAGGAACTTCTGAACGCCAATCTTAAGAAAAGTATATCTCTCGCAGACGGGTCGAAAGAAAGTACTTCTGTTTGTCAATGCTATGTTTTGCCATATACAAAGAGACGGAACGTTTCTTTTTACATCGAGTTCACTAGTGGGAACAAGACTAACAGTTCCTTTTATAATCGAGCTTGGAGTTCTTTTTTATTGGTAGCAATGTACTCTATCGAACTAGATCTAAATCGCTTCCGTCGGTTAATTCAAGTCCGTATGGAATAAACGAGAACAAGACTAACAGTTCCTTTTGATAATCGAGCTTGGAGTTGTTTTTTTGTAGCATTGTGCTCTATCGAACTAGATCTAAAATCGCTTCCGTCAGTTAAGTAAAGCTACGTCTGGAATAAACGAAAGTGCGACATATACACTTGTGAATTTGACTTAAATGTAAAGCAGTCACTGAAACTCACACCCCACTCACTGCATAATTATTGCACCGATGCAAATGACAGACCGTTATAAATACAGCATTTAAAAAGTTAAAATTAATTTTGTTTTTATCTGAGAGTGTGCAGACAGTTTTACGACATAATAATGCCAAAGCGCAATCTGCGAACTTACTTTAAAAACAATGCAGTCTAAATTTGAGCGTGCTTGTTTTGTTTGTTGTTTGTTTTTTATGAAGAAAAAAAAACGCCGTACAAAAGACACATTTTTTGCTTCGTAAATATAACAATGACACTTAGTAAAAACTTATAAATAAACAAGCTTCTTTTAGCAACATAAAGACCTCAGGCACAAAGATATTTTCGACCAAGTTTCTTAAGTCAACTTTAACACTAACAGTACTAAAGTCAACTTCAACAGTACTATAAGTATATAAGCCTTGCCAACCGCGCCTAAATAAACGTCAAGTTCAGGTAATCTGGATGTTCATAACAATGCAGTTTTGTTTTAAAAACAAAAAAAGGAATAAAATATGTGTAAGTATCTGTATCACAAACATTCATTCATTCTTTTAGCCTTGTACCGGTACTTTTCCCATATTTTCAGAATCTGTATACATGCCCTTGGCACTGTGGTGTTCTATTATCAACTGTACCGCAAGGTGGATTATTGATAAAGATCAACACTATGGAAAAACATTTTGTATGTTTTACAAACTAAAAAGGGAATAAAATATTTGTAAGAAGTGCATCTGTATCACAAACATTCATTCATTCTTTTAGCATTGTACTGCTACTTATCCCATTTCAGAATGTGTATAAAAAATGTCGAAAACAATGTGGTGTTCCATTTTCAACTGCACCGCAGAGTGGATGATTGATAAAGATCAAGACCTGGAAAAACATTTTGTTTAATCTGTTTGTGTTTGTATTTCAAACATGAGCCCCAAACAGCTCAGTCAGCAGTTTTCTTATTGCCAAGCAGGACGTGTGAGGTTCGAATCCCACCACCATAACCCCGGTCTTTGTAATTCGGGTTCTTTGAAAGACTTGTGGCACTAAAAATAAAACTAATAAAAGAAACTACTTTTTGTCAGATGTAATAACAAAACTGTAGTACAATAGTACATGTACTGTAATGATAACTGCTTTTACGCTGTGGGTCTGTGTAGGTTCATAGACTAACATATAACCTCAGCCTAGCACGCAACCCCCGCTGAATTATGAAGGTTACTAAGTAGCCACAAAGTGCTGGGTCCTTCTGAGCTTTAAGAGCGTACCTTTGATAGTGCGGGTAATTTCTACTTTTGATCCCTCAGACAGCAGCTGATAAACAGCTTTTGTTATCAAGCGCAGGAATTTTTAGAGTGTGCATTAACAAGTCTGATAAAGGAGAGGACTTTTTTTTTCTAACTATTTTTTTTTTTTACTTTTACAGTATTTCAAAGACTAATCTAGACAGTCATAGCTTTCTAGGTCAATGAGACGACCAGAGCAAAGGCGAAGGAAACAGGATTGGACTAAAAATAAAATCACTAGAATCAATAGTTATTATTATAGATGGAACAGACGGTAAGAGCTGTGGGCGGACGACATGGGTGTGAGGGGTTCAAACCTCATCTAGATAGGTCAAATTGTCTCGTTGGCTTCGTGTGGGAAGTCTTCGAAAGACTCGGGGGATTACCACTGGATTTAATTAATGACCAAATTTCTAGACTAGTAGAATACGACAGGATCACTTGAAACGTTTGTTAGCCTATTCTCTACGACTACGACTAAATTATGTGTCTACAATTGATAAATGGTCCATATAACAAAATCACTTTTTATCAGAGTCATCTAGATCTAGAATCGAGATCCAGGCTTAAGTAGATGGTAGGGCCTAGGTGCCTATATGTGAAATGCATTTTTATGAAGCCTACTCGTAAAATTATTGAATATTTATATTCAATAATAATGGCTTTGGATAAGGTTAACTGATCATTAAGTAGGTGATGGTGATGATGATGATGATGATGATGATGATGATGATGATGATGATGATGATGATGATGATGATGATGATGATGATGATGATGATGACCAAGATGTCTATGACATTAATAATGATAAACTAGTGCTCTAGACTGGCTAGTAGGCATACTAAGGTTCAAATCTCGGATGATGCCCCGTTCATCTCATTGGCTTCTTTTGGATACTTTAGTCTTGTTTGTTTGTTTTTTTAAGTAGAACTAGAGTCTACTAATATCCTAAATGTTTTATTTTTTAGAGTAGAACTAGAGTCTACAAATAAATGTAGATCCAGTGTGTGTGTGTGTTTCACTGTTTGAATAACACTGCAATGTTGTAAACAAGCATAAATAATCTTCGAGCTAGAATCTAGATCTAGAGCTAGATAATAACATTTAACTGTGATAATCCTACACACGGATCTTTAAAACTGTTGTAATACTCTTTACTTGTAACCAACCTTTTAATGCATAATTGTTATGCTTTTTCCACTCAGAAAGATAAAGAAGTCACCGTTGCTACTATAATCTACATGTATTAACGTCTTAGGACATCATGGGCACAATATAGCCGTTACCGTGCTGACTTGCCGTAAAAACAAACTCACTCACTAGTGGTAGATATAGCTCTAGATTCTAGATTTTAATTCATTCTAATCAAGACTGTGTCTACATCATGTACATGGCTTAATTCATTGATATGCCCTTATTAACGTCGCAAAAATGTATCGAAAGCAAAACCAGATCTAAATTCTCTCCACGCTTATTGCAAAAAAATGTCAACAAACCTCACAATCCAAAATCCTGTCTGACAGATCCGTTGGAATATCAACAAAGTTTCACGTACGATAATATCCAGTTGGGAAAAAAAAGAAAACTTTCAAGTGCTCAGCAACAACAAAAAGTCGGTCTTTCAACGCGGGCAGAGGTGCTAGTACAGTACAGTGTAACAGCCCTCGCCAACTTTCCTCGTTTCTAGCTCGACTTTCTACGTTTCTAGTTTCTACCTTCGCGGTAAACTAGCGACGGAACAGAGTTTGAAGTTTGTACTCGTCTGAACCGTGTCCACTGACTGCGGTGGCATCTTTCCTTCTTTCCTGGATTCACACTCGCCTCGCAGGATGTTTGAGGAGAACGAGGGGAGAGCGAGGGGACCAAGCAGACGAGAGGGAGAGAGGGAGGGAGCGAGAGAGAGAGAGAGCGAGAGAGAGAGAGAGTGCGGGGTCCCATTGAGACAAGCGGTAAGCTAGCGCCGCCGCGCCAGTGGTTGCGATTAGGGGCCCGACTCCAGGTTTTTCACAGAGCTGCCAACCAAATTCACCAACCAGAGTGTACAGATTTAGCGAAATAAGAGGTGGAGTAAAATAAGTACAGAGATACTCTTTTAGGGGTCAGGTTTGCAGCTCTGGTTAAATTTCACCAGACGAGAAACACGAGATTTCGTCTCGAGGGCTGCGAAATCTGCGACTCGTGTTGGTGAAGAAGAAGGGGACAGAATCCTGGGAAGAAACACAGACTTCACACACGGTTCTGTTTTCCTCCCGCATGGCTGAGGGAAACAAATCCTCCCCCTAAAAAAGAAAGAAAGAAAGAAACAATGCTAAAAACCGTGTCGTTCCGTCTTTCATCCTGGGAGGAAACGAGAGTTTTACAGTGACCCAACCTCTCTGTGTTTCACCGAGACACTGCTCTATCAGAAAGTGTCTGTTCAATACATAAAAGTTCATCTATCCCATCATGTAGTGAACATGTTTGTTTATTTTTTTTTTTTTTTCTTGGGAGC
>RQTK01000627.1:59256-86438 GCA_003991915.1 Elysia chlorotica
TTATACAAATTCATAAAAGAATATATGATATTTTTTAATAATAATTTTTTTATACAATCATGGCTTTTTAATAAGTCCTCAGCGCAATGCAATGTTAGCTCAAATTGACTCTAACTAAACATGTTTGTTTACTTCGATAATGACACCTGTTGTTGTTTTTTTTTTAGGCCTAGGGCTAAGTCCTGGCATCTATTTTCTATTTTCAGACTTTCGTCAAAGACAACAAACTCCGTTTTTTTGATTGGAGCTGTCACTGTAAAGAACATCATTTTCTCAAAGAACATCGCGAACCGGTGCTGGTTCGTGCAGCCCTGATAATCCTCGTGTTGAAAGGAAGATGCTGCGAAGTAGATCTTCGCTGTCTTTTCCTTCCGGTTCAGAGGGCAGATTGAAGGACCGCAGTCATTGCAGTCTCACGCATGAGCGGAAGTGAACACCGACTGCTATGTCGGAGATGATGACAGTGGTTCCCCTTACACAAGTTACAGTTAGAGAGGATGGCCAAACGGTATCCAGTGGTTCCTCAGTGGTTCCCCCGAACAGGTACAGAGGACGACTGGATAGTTCCCAATGGTTCCCCCTTACAGAGGATGAATGGATGGTCCCCAATGGTTCCCCCTTACAGTGGATGACTGGATGGTCCCCAGTGGTTCCCCCTTACAGTGGATGAATGGATGGTCCCCAATGGTTCCCCCTTACAGTGGATGAATGGATGGTTTCCCAATGGTTCCCCCTTACAGTGGATGAATGGATGGTCCCCAGTGGTTCCCCCTTACAGTGGATGAATGGATGGTCCCCAGTGGTTCCCCCTTACAGTGGATGACAGGATTGTCCCCAATATTAACCTCTTACAGTGGGTGACAGGATTGTCCCCAATATTAACCTCTTACAGTGGGTGACAGGATTGTCCCCAATATTAACCTCTTACAGTGGGTGACAGGATTGTCCCCAATATTAACCTCTTACAGTGGGTGACAGGATTGTCCCCAATATTAACCCCTTACAGTGGATGACAGGATTGTCCCCAATATTAACCTCTTACAGTGGGTGACAGGATTGTCCCCAATATCCCCTTACAGTGGATGAATGGATAGTTCCCAATTTTAACCCCTTACAGTGGGTGACAGGATTGTCCCCAATATTAACCTCTTACAGTGGGTGACAGGATTGTCCCCAATATTAACCTCTTACAGTGGGTGACAGGATTGTCCCCAATATTAACCTCTTACAGTGGGTGACAGGATTGTCCCCAATATTAACCCCTTACAGTGGGTGACAGGATTGTCCCCAATATTAACCTCTTACAGTGGGTGACAGGATTGTCCCCAATATTAACCCCTTACAGTGGATGACAGGATTGTCCCCAATATTAACCTCTTACAGTGGGTGACAGGATTGTCCCCAATATTAACCCCTTACAGTGGGTGACAGGATTGTCCCCAATATTAACCTCTTACAGTGGGTGACAGGATTGTCCCCAATATTAACCTCTTACAGTGGATGACAGGATTGTCCCCAATATTAACCTCTTACAGTGGGTGACAGGATTGTCCCCAATATTAACCTCTTACAGTGGGTGACAGGATTGTCCCCAATATTAACCTCTTACACAAGTTACAGAGGATGACTGGCTGGTCCCTAGTGGTTCTCCTTACAGTGGATGACTCGACAATTCCCAGATGTTAACCACTGGCGTGTGTGGTCAAGCTGCCACAGACTCAGATGTTTTCGTGTGGAAACTCCATGTACTTTGTTACAATTAAACCTTTAGTGAACAGTAAGTTAGCGAGGGGCATCAAAATGCTCTGTGTTGAAGCGCACCTGGAGGTCTCAGGTTGGATTACCTAATCTGGTGCATTATACTATTATTTTATAGAAACAAACTTGTCTGGTAGTGAGGGGCGCCAGATAGCTCGCCAGTAGAGCTTTAGACTGGCAAACAAGAGGGCAGAGGTTAGAATCTCAGCTGGTGCTTGTGTTAACGCAGACGGTTTTTCAATACGGAACGATTGAACTAGTGGAAAGAGAGAAGCGTGCCAGACGGCTCAGTCGGTAGTTATCTGGACTGACAGACAAGAACAGGAACCGGTTCGAATCTCCATTAATGCTTATGTCTCCTGGGTTTTCGAAATGATCCTAAAACAATAACAACACTGTTATCTAATTCTAAAAAAAATATAATGTGTATAATATATATATAAAAAAAAAATCTCCAAACCTGGGTCTGGACTATCTTTAAGCATTAATGATACAAGAAGTGGCAGAAACCGTCTAAAATACATGAATAATTGGCGTCTAAGGGGTGAGTGTGGACTTTTGCGTATTTGACATATTTCGGCTTCCCCTCACAAAGGACAAAGCAGCAAGAATTTACAGCAACAACATTAACCTCATAGACAATGTAAAAATTTGAAAAAAAAACAACAAACAAAACAAAACTTTTAGTCAGAATGTTGCATGTTCGATCCCGACTTAAACCTCCGAGTTTCCATGTCCGTATTATTGATAATGTGGCCGATCAAATCTCTAGGTTACCGTCGCCGTACGTGATCTTTCTCGAAAACCCTGGAAACATTACTAATCTCTAACCGAAGTTTACTTTATTGTGTTCCAGTAACTGTTCTAGTATAGATGGACTATTCTAGAGTACCGGACCATCAGAACTGGCTGGCGAACTAAGTCCAGCTTAGTAACATTAACTCTCCACATTCCTGAGGGGAAGAAAGGCGTGCATCAATGGCGGACACTTCAAAGGCTTCGACTCCGCCCCTTCGCGCTGAAGCTTAAAACAGTTGACCGGACTGAAAATATATCACAGGAGGCGCAGTGGTGCAACGGTAGAGCGCACGCTTTCTTATCAGAATGTTGATGCGGGTTCAAACCGTGTTGTAGCCAACGCTTTTATTTTTTTCTCTACTGTTTGGGTTAGTGTCAGTTCCAATTCATGCAATCGAACGATTTCCTAATTAATGTATCCTGCTCCGAAGTCGAATCGCCGCATAGAATTTTTTTTTTCAATCTAGGAAATGTCAAACTGGAACAGAAGATAGTTAGATAGCTGTTCCCACCAAAGAACAATACACTTCACGGCCTTGTTTCCCTCAGGTTGAGTCGACATGGGTCATTATAATGTGGCCGACTGATGCAGAAGTCCTGGTATCAGCGCTCTGTGTGTTTTTGGCAGTAAGTAAAATTGTGAGACTTGAGTTTTGAGACCCATTGCCAAAAAGCATGCTTAGGGTTCTCCTGGACAATTTAAACAAGAGATTGTACAGAATAGTTTACACACCTACATTTGTATATATGTTGCGAGTAGAAGGTAAGCCGTTCGAATCTCAACAGGTGTCCCCCATCTTACACACAGTCCATTATCAATTAACAAACCTTGGTCAATGAATGTTTTTAAACTTGGGGATCTTCACATAACCGGGCTTTTAAACAGTAAGTCTATAATTATAGCACTAGACGAGAGAAGCATGCCGGTATATGAAAGACTGGTCGCCATCTCTGATACGATTATTAGCCATTCCTTAGAGATAGACGTCGCGATAGATTACAACTCGTCGTAAGAATAAAAAGAATTAGAAGGCTTACACTCGTCGTAAGCTACCACAACGTTGTACTTACTACCCAAGGATGCCGACGGTCTATAACAGACTGAGTACCATCTTCGTTTGTACCGGGTACCGTACTGATTTTCACAGGGGCAGTAATAATTATACTATAATTTTTAGGTCTGATCATGCTTTTTCTAGTTTTTTCTGTTAAATCTCGTAAACGTTTTGCGTATGGAACTGTAGCGTTGAGTTAACTGGAAAGAGCGTCTTAGCACGTCACACAGTCATTGTCCTTGTTGATCTCTCTCTCTCTCTCTCTCTCTCTCTCTCTCTCTCTCTCTCTCTCTCTCTCTCTCTCTCTTTGCGGAGCTCTCTTTCTCTCTGAGCTTCAATATTTCCTAGATAGTATAATACATCAAGCTATGCCCAATACGTGAGCTGACGCAAGAAGTTCCACACGCCTTTTGCCTGTCGCACGGAATGTTGCATCTTTGGTATGCTGCATGTACGTACAGTACGTTGTATTTCTGTGGGCTTGATACTTGATGGTGTTAATAATACTGTTATCTCGTTCTGAAGAGGGTCAGAGTCAGACAGGCATTCAGTGGTAGGCGTGCATGTAGGCGCGCATGGTACATATTGTTCGTTGTACGGTATATTCTACTGCCTCATTTGGATTGCAACATTTACAACAACAACAACAAAAAGGGGAGGGGGGGGGGGGGGAGTATGCCTTTGAGTCCGTTTATTTTATCATAGCAAGTGAAAGCAAAGAAGCTTTAAAATCCATTGCGACTACCTGTCGTGTATCTTGTCCACGCATTGGTATGGTGGTTTTTGATTGTGAACACGAGAGTTAGTATGTTTGTGTACATTATGTCATTATTTAATTTTAACTATGAACTTGGTGCCTAAGCTCAATATAGTAAGTACCCTCAGTCCGGGCTCTAAGTTGATTGCACCGTTGTAAATTTACTTACTGTCCCTGGTAATTAAGACGTGTGCTGTAACAGTAACTGTAAGTTTAGTCTTAATAATTATTAAAGAAAAACCCAAATACATAGATCTTTAGATAGACGAGATCAAGAAACAGAATTGTGGTCACATTCTATTGCAACATTGGTTGAACTTGAAGTTTTCATTAATCTAAATTATAGGATTTAGGCTAGTCTTTTCACCTCCTACAAGCTGATGAAGACGTAGTACAGAAATTGAGAAAGCAGCAGCATCAAATATTCCTCTAATAAAATTGTGCCAATGGTACACAAACAAGCAGGAGAATGTGACAGAAATGCATGCAGTTTTAATGGGTGAACGTCGAAAAATTGAAAGCTGGATGGGACAATAGCACTTTACATCAAGTTACTTTTTTCTTTATTCGTTGTTATTTTTTCTTACTTTAGATGTCTTTTTTTCCGTATGACTATGAGTATGTGTACAGGTATAAATGTGTGTTTTTTTAAGTTTGTTTTATAATGGCAAAGGGAATTAATTCATTTTTTTCATAAGAGGCTTGAATGGGAGCAGTTATTCGTTCATTCTTTTTCTGTATAAAAAGTACATGTATGTCATTTAAAACACCAATCTGAAGTAAGGGTGAAGAATGAGAGCGAAAGAGAGAGAGAGAGAGAGAGAGAGAGAGAGAGGGAGAGAGATCAAGAGAGCGATAGACGTCCAGCGTCCGCACTATTTAAGTTATATATATATTGTGGACGGGCCGCAAGACTGATGTCTAACAATTGTTATGTACTGCAACACATGAAACAAGGCTGGCGTACCATGACTCCTATCTCAGCCGATCACATTAAACTGACAACCAGTAGGCCTAAGGGACGGAATCGCTAGAGCTCGAACCACTACCTCCTTGCTTCGGAGGCCGATGTTCTACCACGGTACCAGGGGGGCGCGGGGTAGAACATCGGCTTCCGACTCAAGGGGTCCCGAGTTCGAATCCTGGCTGTTGCGCTCCGTACTGGTTGGGTCGGTGTCAGTATAATGTGATCGTGTGAGACAGGAGTCATGGTATCCCCGCCCGGTCTCGTGTGTGACAGCATATAAAATTCTCAGACGTCCGTCTTGGGGTCCGTCCACAAAATAGCCTATATAGTGCTGCTGTTGGGCGTTAAACCAACCCAACCAACCAGAGCTACCACGTCCCCCAGAGGAAGAGAGAGAGAGAGAGAGAGAGAGAGAGAGAGAGAGAGAGAGAGAGAGAGAGAGAGAGAGAGAGAATAGAGAAAAGGGGAAAGAAAGAGAGAGAAGAGAGACAGACAGACAGACACACACACTAACATAGAGACACGGACCAACAGACAGAATGAACAGAGAGCAGAAATCAAGTTTCATTTTCGCTTTTACACTGGGCCCAAGGCTGTTTCCGTGTGAAATGAGTGTGTATGCGAACAAAACAAGTTACATGCGAGGCTAGCTGTGGAACCCTCTGTTACATGCATTCTTTCTGCCCACTGCAACGTGATATAAATATGCAATGGCTGTATAATTATAACCTATATTATAACTTCTTTCAGTTTAATACATATTATAGTAACACAATTTTTAAACTTTATTTTACAGTACACGTAGCTATAGCCACAGAAAACAACCCAGCCAGCTGAACCAAGAGCAGATAAGTCTGATTGATTTTCTTCAAACAGTCAAACACTTGCAAATAAAAACAAACCTACGATCACTCAATCACTGCCGATGATCAAGTGAGAAGCTATGATACAACTTTTACAGAAATCCAGTCGAGGAATTGGGTCTATTTTTTCATTCAACGGGTATTTATAAATATAGATCTAGATCTAGATCTAAGAGGAACGTGATCCAAGAGTTATCTCTCTCTCTCTCTCTCTCTCTCTCTCTCTCTCTCTCTCTCTCTCTCTCTCTCTTTATCGTCTCTTCCACTCTGCATCTGCTTTATTCGGCCAAGAATTAAGTTTCAATATAATTTCCAAGTTTTCTCTTTCCCATGAACATGAAGGTAACAGGGGGGCAAGCTTTGGTCCAACAATCTGGCAAAATTTGTCGGATTTCGTTCTGTAGCCTAGGCCTAGATCTAGAAATCTAGGTATACTTACTTGTTGGGTTTAATATTACCAGCTAAAATAGAGACTAATTTGTTATACAATTTCACTTTGTCTCTGTGTTGCAGCCAATAGCCGTAAAGGTATTTAAATTTGTAAGACATCAGTACCGGGAGCATGACATTGAGAAACCAATCGACCAAATGTAAATCAACAAAGGATTTATTTTTTTGTTCTAAGTTTTCATAACGTTTTTCTAGTTCTAACATAATCACTAAAATTATTTTTTCTTCTTTCATCAAACAACCCATCCATGTATTTTATTCAACTTTTAAAGTATTGCACCAAATCATTCAATATTATTCCGGCAGTTCTTATAAAGACCAAAGACGAAGGCCGGACATATGTTTATAAATACCCAAATCCTAGAGGCAATAAAAAAGATTCCAGATGAGAGAAAGAAAAATGAGGATGAAGACAAAGATTACCTTTTTTTCAAAAACCTTGTACCCAAAATGAAATGCATGTCAGATATTCAGAAGTTAGATCTGCAAGCAGAGATAAATGCAGTGTTTTTAAAATATCTCAAATGGGCAATGAACCCAGCTACCAGTACACAAACTCGCACTGCTGGCATTGTTGAAAACTACCGTTAACCACACTGGATCAATGGCTGATGACCCATATTTTCAAAATTATTAGTATAAAAGACACAGAGAGACATAAAGACAGATATAAACGCTAATATAGATGGATGGAATAAGAGAAATGCATTGATTATAGCATTGCATTTATAAGAGAGAGAGATGCAATGATTATTGCATTGCATTTACGGAATAAACATGAGAGAGAGAGAGAAGTAAGGAGTGGTAGATAGATAGAGTTGCATTGTTTCTTGCATTGCATACTTTTTATTCAGGGAATACACATGGACAACAGAGAGAGAGATAAATGTATTGATTATTACGTTGAATTATTTTTATCAAAGAATAAACATGAGAGAGATGCCTTGGTCATTGCATTGAATTTTTTTATTCACGGAATAAAACAAACAATAAATATCTACCTTCAAGTTATGATCAGCCTTTCCTCTGCTGAGACAGATTGTCCGTTGTCGGTCGTCTGTTTCCAAATAATCCTTTATATAATAATAATGAAGATCATTTTTTAAGCGCTTTATCCCAGCATAGCCGGCTCAAAGCGCTTTACATAGTTAAGACGAGACAATTTATCAGCCATTCACACACATTATAAGGCAGTTTTGCACATAAAGGACATGATACATGAACAGCAAAGAAATATTATGAAAAATGAGTAAATTACACATATAAAGAAAACATTAATAAAAATTAAGAGGAAAAATCCACTGACAAGTGCATTGTAAATAAGTAGGTTTTTAGGCCTCTTTTGAAACTATCAAGTGAGCTGCACTGTCTCAGATCTAAAGGCAGGGAATTCCAAACAACAGGTGCATAGTGCACAAATGCTTGCTCACTTGTCTTTTTATTTGCTCTACATGGGACTGACAAGAGCGCTTTATTTCTGGACCTTAAGTTCAGACTAGGAGCATGAGTAATAATAAGCTCGTAGAGATACTGGGGTGCTTGTTGGAATTTACATTTATAGCACAAAGTAGCAACTTTATACTTAATTCTGGAAGCCAGTGGAGCTGTCTTAGCATGGGTGTAATATGGTCTCTCTTTTTTTTCTTAAGTATCATGCGAGCTGCATTATTTTGGATCTTCTGCAATTTGAAAAGTGTGTCATTGGGTAGACCATACAGAAGAGCATTGCAGTAGTCCAATCTCGAGAACACAAATGCTGAAATGAGTGTTTTCAAATTAGACTGTTTCAAAAATGGAGACATTTGCTTGATTCTTCTGAGCTCTAAATACATTATTCTACATAAGTTATTTACTTGATACGACATAGATAATTTTGAATCAAAGTACACACCCAGGTTTTTAGCCTTATCTGAAAAGGGTATATTCTCATTTCCAATGCAAATATGATTAAGATCACTGGAAAGGTTACTTCTGCTGGTATTACATTTAATGATTTTCGTCTTGTCTTCGTTCATTTTGAGTTTGTTATCAACCATCCAACATTTAATATCTTTGATACAAATTTCAAAATCCTGTATAAGCTTTGGGAAGTCATTAGGTGGTGCAGACTTATAGACTTGTGTATCGTCTGCGTACATGTGGTAAAACATTGAGTGCTTCTTAATTATGGCCCCTAAGGGCTGGGTGTACATTGTGTATAGGACAGGTCCTAACACGGAACCTTGAGGAACACCAGAACATAAGTCAAATACAGAGGAGCACTTGTCGTTAACAATAACGCATTGTGTTCTACCTAGCACATAAGATTTAAACCATTCAATAACAGATCCTGAAATTCCAAATGTAGTTGACAGCCTTTCAATCAAAATACTGTGGTCAATGGTATCGAATGCCGCACTTAAATCTAATAAAGCCAAAATAGCAGTATCTCCTATATGATAAACATTTATCAACATCCAGTAAAATTTGAGGAACTAAATGGTGATACTCTCCAAACATTTAACATTGTCTACAAATGATATGAACCCAATATTCTTGTCTTGCTCTTTTTTGTGTTCTCCGTCTCAACCACAAAAGCAGAAGCAGCTTCAGCTTGGTATCCATCTTGGATTTGTAATTCTACACGGACGAGCGATAAAACTTGGTGTGAATGCACTAGCTTGAACGAGTGTCCTTGTCGGATATCACTTGTACAAGCGGTGTTTTGATGTGAAAGCGCAGGAACAATTAAATTGACAATTTAAAAAGTGAGGGTCATTGATAGACTAGATACCCCACGCTGTACAAAACAGGCTACGAAAAAGCTTCAAGTCGTGATGTGCAATCAGGGCTGCAAATTTAATGTTTTTTTCTAGTTCAAAATTTATCAAGCCAAATGCCCTCTAGAAGTCTAGTACAAGTAGACATAGACCAGCAACAATGATATGTGGATTAATGTTTGACTTTTTCTTCATAAGTGTCTTTTGTTTCTCTGAAAACAAGATGATTTTCAATGTATGCAGTATAATCCTGATCATCATCACAGAGCTATCTTTTTGTTTCTTAAATGTCAACAGCAAGTCTCCTCAGAAGTGTGTGCATTCCTTCCTTCAGTCAACCCAACCCACTTTGAGAAAAACTTGCAAGCTTCACACTAGAAAACCAAACTGCGCTGTGATGAACTCCTTGGATACAGTGGTAGCCAAGCTGAAAAAGTTGGGCCCACTCCATTTAGCAGGTGAGTTTTTTAAATTATTTGTTCAAATTCGAAATGACACAGACTCGGTGAACTAGATTGTTTATAATTTCCAGTAGCTCATTGTATGCAAGTTATGTTGTAGCCATATGTGGTCAAACCTGCTAATACATTGCTCCTCTCTACATTACTTGATTGTACATATTTATAAGACATCTACCTATGTAGTCTAGGTGGTGTTGATGCATAATAAATTATGTCTAGCTTAAATTCCTTCCTTCTGAATCCAAAATAAATATATGTAAATATATATATATTAATATGTCACAAGGGTGGGTGGTTAGTTGGCTTAACTGATAGTGCGCTGAGCTTTTATTTGGGAGGCCCCCAATATTTGTCAGTATAACATGTATAAACTATGATATGACCAGCTCAGACAGAAGTCCTGGTGCCCTCGCTCCTAAAATTATCTTGGAACTCCTCTACTATGAAGCCTAATTGCTGACGTTGGGTGATAAAGGACTAACATTTATCAGTGGGTTTCATTTGTGAAAATTTCCCCAAAGACAAACCTATGTTAATATTTTTAAGAACTCTTTATGCTTGTTTTGTTTGTGTATCTATGTTTGTCTTGCAGGGAGCTGGGACAATGTGGGACTGCTAGTCGAGCCCTCGGCGCCCAAGTATGTCAGCAAAGTGATGCTCACCAATGATCTGACTACACAGGTTGGTATCAACTGCCTTTTGGTTACAATTAAATGTTGTGAGCCAAATAGCACAGTGGCTAGTATTGAGATTTGAATCAGCTGATGCATAGGATTTTGAGGAAACCAAGGAGAGGTAAAGCTTTCAAAGATTTGAATTTTGCTGCTATAACTCAATCTCAGGTTTGTTTAATTTTAAGGATAACCCAAAATTATTTAAGTATCCTTTTGAAACAAGTTTTTAATGATATATTTCTATCTCTGCTCTAATTTTGTATTTGTTTCAGGTGATGGAAGAGGCCAAAGATCGCACAGTTGATCTTATTGTATCCTACCATCCTCCCATCTTTGTGCCGTTGAAGCGCCTCACACAGAAAAACTGGAAAGAGAGAATCGTTGTTGAATGCATGGAAAACCGTATCGCAGTGTTCTCCCCTCATACGTCACATGACGCGTTGGAAGGAGGAGTTAATGACTGGCTCATTTCAGCATTTGGTGTGTGGTTTGGTCTTTAAACATTTATTTTAAGTGTTTTCCAAATTCCACATGAAAATATTTCCTGTTAACTACACTATTCTGCTACTATTAGACAGATGTCAAGATAATTTAGGTACTGGTAACACATAAGCTGAACTGAAAAGGACAATCGAGAACCACGTGCAGTGGAAGGGAGTTGCTGCAGCCCTATGTTGCACAGGAATTATGAGGCTTAAACTAAACTAAAAAAATATTATTCTCTTAGACACAAATTATATTTAAAAAAGAAACAAAGTAAAAAAAAAGAGCAAAAATGTCTGTATCAGCCATTCACTGCATATATATATATTTTTTAAATTAAGCCATGTTTAGCTTTCTTGTAAGTAAAATTTTAATTTAGTAATGTTATGTTACATTTCTCACAAGTTATTATTAATAATACAGTATAATTATATATAGAGCGCCATACACCATAAACTTAGCTCATGGTACCTTTCACTCATTAAAATCTCATTTTAAAAAAGAATATATGACATAGTGACATAGAACATAGGTAATAATATAATATGAAAAGCATTCATTCATACAAAAACATGATTTGCATACATAATTAAGCTAAGCGGTAGAAGAAATGTGTTTTTAACATTTTTTTAAACGTCGCTTCTGAGTCAGTGTCTCTCAAAGACAATTGTTGTGATAGACTATTCCAAATGTTCAGCTGCACTGAAAGCTCTCTCACCACACCTTTTAGTTTTAGATCTTTTTACATTAAGAAGTTGTTTTCCCCGCTCGAGTAAAGGGACTGTGAGGGTAGGTAGGGTGACAGGAGATTTAACAAAAAAGATGGGACCATTTCGATAATACATCTGTAACGGAGAATGGATGTCTTAAACTCCATGCATGATTTTAGTGGCAACCAATGTATATGCCCAAAGGAGAGGTGTTACATGGTCCTGCTTTCTTTTTCCTGTTACCATTCTAGCAGAACTATTTTGGCATCTCTGAAACCTGTCCGGACTCTCATCCTCATTAGATAAATTTAAATTTAAATTGTAATTAAAATACCGCTAGTTAAAATCATGCACTCATTCATTCAAATTCTCCCCAGATGTGAAGAAGAGCACCGTGCGTCCGCTAGAGCCGAGCCAAGAGTTCCCCGGAGGTCAAACCCACAGGCTAGAGGTCGTCATCACGGATGCTGCCAGGATCAAGGAGGTCCGAGACCAGTGCCTCGTGTCCCAGTTTGAGGCGGACGCCAGACTCCGGCAGAACAAAGAGGCGTTCACGCTACACGCTGCCAAGTCGAGCACGTAAGGAGAGTCATGGTGCAGAGTGTTTGGAGAGGGAAAAACGAACTTGGTTACGTCTTACGCTGCTTGTGCTACAAGAA
The DNA here is from genome assembly GCA_003991915.1 of Elysia chlorotica. Lineage (NCBI taxonomy): Eukaryota > Metazoa > Mollusca > Gastropoda > Plakobranchidae > Elysia > Elysia chlorotica. The sequence goes on from RQTK01000627.1 coordinate 71,651, forward strand.
AACAAGAAAGTTAATGACACATGTAGAATCAACTGTGCGTGTGTGTGTGTTGGTACTATTTGAAGTATTTGGATGTCAATATATTTACAAGTTAGGAGGAGGAGATGAAGGATGGAAAGAGGAGGAGCTAAGAGAAGAGAGAAGACGAACAAAGAGTAGAGTTAGGGAGGAGGAGGAGAAAGAAAAAAGTATAAAAGAAGAGAAAGAGGAGACATGGCAAAAAGCAGAGTGAGAGAGGAGAAGTTAAATGAGAGAAACAAGTAGGGTGAAGAAAGAGGAGGGGAATAAGAGTAAGTATTGATTAGTTGGTTGGTTTTCTAACTGTCAATCTCATCAGCAAGTTTATATCACGACAAAACCCAAGATTGATGTCTGACAATTTTATGTGCTGTCACATTAAGACAGTGCCTTGATACCAGGACTCCTGTAGATGGGTATTACAAGGAGGATAAAAAGGAGGAAAAAGAAAATATGAGCAGAGGAAGGAGGGGAAATGAAAAAAAATTACATACATGTAAGGAGGAGCAGAAAACAGAACAGACTTTATAATCTAACAGTAGTAATGTTGGTTTCTGATGTTTCTGTAGTATCAATAGTATAAATAATTGTTTTAACACATATACTTAAAAGAAGCAGTAATGGTTGTCGTTTTAGTCAAAGTAGTAGTAGTTACAGCAGCAGCAGCAGTAGAAGTAGGGCTGTTTTTCTTTGTGGGTTTTAATGATTAAATGATCCCACAAATGCCTGGACCATCCAAGATTCTCTTTTGATTTAGGAATGGAAACATGTTTGGTTGCTTGAATTAAAGAGAGAAAAAAAGTAGTGAGACTGTGAGAGGTCTGGGTCACAGACTCAGTCAGTTGGCCCCTCAGAAGGTAGTAAAGGATAACATCCCTAGTGATTTTGTACTGCGTTTTCTATGATTTCCATAATGACAACCATAGGTAAGGGACGTAAGTATTATTATTAAATATTATTATTATTATTATTAATCATTATGAATCTTTCACCACCATGACTTGATAACTTATTGCAGATCTTCAGGAGGGGAGGAGTGGAGACTCCAGGTTTCCTGTAACCAAGGAGAGCTGGCCTGCATGTTGAAGGGTCTTGTACTGTCTGGAAGTCCGGAGAAATACCATGTTTCTCCACTTTCCCAGGTAAATGTAATAAAGTAATGTTAATTTTCCATAAATTTTTTATTTTTAGTATTAAAAAAGAAAGTTGGCAGGTTAGAGTTAGTAAAAATCTATCAAGCGGTTATGTTTTGTAATTCAGCATACTATGCTGCTTTGGACATCACTGTATAAAAATAAATTCAATGTTTTACTGCAAGATAAGACTTCTGTAGTTGTGCCGTTCAAAAGCTAATGTCAGTCCCTTTCTAAAACCTGATCATGTGTCATGTTGACCCATGCCCATGGTGAAGTTAAAATTGAAATGAGGAGATCTGTTTTTAATCAAATGAAGAAAATGAGAAGCTAAATTTAAATTGGTAACACAGGAATCACAATTTTTTTTTTTTACAATCTTAAAACTTCAAGACCAATAGATGAGATATGTCACTATGCTGGATCAAAGATAATTTTCCAAATCACTTTTCTTTTCCTTTCCTTAACTTGTTATTTTTACAATATGTTTTGTAGGTTCCGCTACCGTCGACGGGTATGATGCGTTGGGCAGAGTTGAAAGCCCCAATCTCTCTACAACAGGCCGTGGCGCAGGTCAAAGCTCATCTCCAGATTGACCATGTCATGGTCGGGCTCAGACAGGGTAGGAGAGGATCATACATGCTCAGTGTCTTAGGCTCTGGTTATCCTCTCTTTGGTCGCTCTCTCTTGATATCTCTGTTCCCCCCCCCCCCCCTATCTTCTCTTCTCTCTCTCTCTCTCTCTCTCTCTCTCTCTCTCTCTCTCTCTCTCTCTCTTTGTTTCTCTCTGTCTGTCTCTATTTGTATATCTGTCTCTTTTTTGCATCTTCCCTTCTCTCTTCTCCACCCACCCCCCTTCCCTTTGCCATATTTTTTTCTATGTATCTCTTTAGAAAATTGCATTCTCAATGGGTATGTTATTATTTGTAGATATATATGGCTGATATATATATATATATACACAGTCGAACCTGCCCTGCCGACCACCTGTCCACGGTGACCACTTTTCATTGACTCCCTTGCATTTTATTTTTTATTTTTTTACTGCCCGAGGCGACTCTGGGCAGCTTATAATCCGATAAAAACTGATCAAAACCTGCCCATGGCGACTAAGGATGTGCGTGAGAGAGGGGGCGGAGAGAAAAGAGAAATGATTGACTATGGTTTGCGAGTGGCTGACAGTGCCACCAGCCGGACAGAGAAGGCACGAGGGGGTGGGTGGAAAGAATAATGGGCCGTAAAGCACAGGCAGTGACTTTCTTCAAACATCAGACTGTGTGAATTGTAACTAAAGCGGGTAGGGATCTTCAGTTGTCACTATGGGCAGGTTCGACCGTATATATATATTTCTTTAATCACTCTTAAATTTTTGGATCTAATATGGCATCCTTAATATTTTTTTGTTTTAAATTTGGCTGAATAAAAAGAAATCTTTTATCCACCTAACTACTATTTTGTCAGCCTACCTGCTCACCGTACTATTTTATCTCCCCCTCTCTCCACTCACAGACGCAGAGTCCAAAGAGCCCGTGGACGAACAAGGGGAGGCAACCATCAACACAGTGGCGGTGTGCGCCGGCTCGGGCAGCAGTCTCCTGAAGTCTGGCGGACCCTCGGCCGACCTGCTGCTCACGGGAGAGTTGTCTCACCATGAGGTGCTGGACGCGGTGCACAGGGGAAGTCACGTGATCCTGACTCGGCACAGCAACTCGGAGCGAGGCTACCTGCAGAACCTGCGGGCCAAGCTGGCGACAGCCCTCGGGGCCTCCGTGGAAGTGTTTGTGTCGGATGTAGATAGAGATCCTCTGGCTGTTATGTGATGGTTTGAATAATATGTGACGCAACCACAGGGAATCAGGCTCAAGTGGCTGGTATAAGTTTTTAGCTAGAGCCCCCTAAACATACAAAAACTTCTCCACAATTACCTTTTCTATTTCAAATATAAAGAATTAGCTCTGGTTCTAGAAATGATAGATCTATAATTTCCACAAACTCTGATTGAACATTTGATGCTTTTCAACACGCTATAAATAATTAAAAAGTCTAAGATCTGACTTGTGCATGATTAAGCCCAGATATTTCACGCAGTGGAAACCTCTAAAAACGAAGTCTGATAATGCAAATTTCTCATAACCAGAGTTTTGCAAGAAAGTTGTTTTTTTTTTCTCTTTGGCTCTGTTAGAATAAGACTATTAATTTGAAGTTTTCCTGGTTTGATTCTCTTAATTCAAAGCTGCCACCATCAATAGGCATAACAAAAGCACTATCTCCTTACGCAATGCAAACCCTCTTCATTCAAGGTTTTGATCAAGCCCTAAACGATTGGAATTATGAAATTTCCACTCAATTTTGTAGGCTGCCAGACTATGTTCCTCTAGTTTAACCATAAGGGTATTGCTTTTGTGGGAAAGAGTTTAAATAGTTAGATTTCTTTCCTCAATAGTTACAGTGGAATCTGAGACTATGGCTTCATATATAATCATAATTTTTCCACAGCAGAAATTTTCTTTTTTTGTGTGTGCTTTAGTTTGACTTTTTAATTTTTAATATACTTGAGATAACATAAACTGTTAGGCTGTCGTCACAATGTTAACCTAAATTAAGCGGGTTCCACATTACTTCATTACTTTTTGGAGAGAGAAGTTTAAAGTTTGTTGTTTTTTTTCCTTTCTCAGTAAATCAGTTGAGATAAAAACTTCAGTAACTTTAGTTGTGATTCTAATTACTACATTTGTATTACTTTTATCGGGTAAATATATAAATTACTTGAAATTGATTTAGTCAGTGTTGACTGGGTCCATTTGTAAAGGTAGCAACTGAAGAGAAAACAGATCTTATTGTCTATTGTATGAATTTTTTTACTGAGCGTTTAACTCTTGACAGCTTTTTTTGTTGTTTTATTTTGCGTGTGTGCTATTAACTGTTAAGGTATATATGCTAGATCTGAGACTGTTAGGTTGTGCAGGACTGTCTGAAGTCCTTTTATATATTTTAATTTGCTATTTCTATGTGTGGCAGCATGTTGAATTGTCAGACATTAGTCCTTGGACCCTTCCATGACATAGCCTAGTGGCTCATATTGGACATACAAATAAAGAAACAAAGTTAATTGGGTTTTTTTTCTAAAGTTTGGATTTAGTGTATATTTTTTGTGTGTTAGCTGAACTTTATCTGTTTAAACATTAGAGAGTAAATGAAAGAGAATGTGGATGAGTCTTAATAAATTATAATTATATAAATCTGAGAGTAAGAACGGGATGACTGTCTTAAACAGAGTAACTATTTGTGTGTTTTGAGACATTCTTATATTGTCACCTAGGATATTCTGTGAAACATTTCTTGCGGGTCTAGTCAAACCTAGGTCTTGATGATTTGTGCCTTATTTAAAGAAATGAATCTCTATGCATCCAGTTTAATGTAACATGCTTTGTTGTCACAGTCACTGGACTCTTTTGTGCTTCCATTTTTTTTAAAGTTTAGGTACAGTATAAATAATGGTCATTAAATGCGAATCAAATATAAGTTTAATTTAATGTTTATCTTAGCCAGATTAACAAAACAAACAAAAAAATTATTTTGAATCCACACTGTTTTTACAACCCAATTATAATTTTAAATTGCATTATTATTTTTACAAATGAGCAGGTTGTTATAGGATGTTTTATGTAGTCTTTTTTTTCCTTTATTTAAAAAAAATATATTATCTGCCCTTTTCCTGTTGTCATTGCCCTTTGTTATTTTTTTGTTTTGTTTTGTTTGTTTTGGTTTTTGTTTTGTCATACTGTCTATATATCCTCCTTTTAAAGATACATTTTTGAAAATAGAAATTTAGAACAAGGCTGATAAAAACTTTTTATAACAAAAATGAAATCCTTCAAATCCTGAATCTTTTTTTTAAAACAATACATTTGCATTTAATGTACATGTATTTATGAAGCTGGTATTAGAAAGTTTTACTTTTGGAATGTTAATGTGATTTTACCTTAAGATTATGTGATATGGTTGTGTATGGCTAATGTTAAATTTAAAGTGATTTCTATTGTTGTTAGTTCAACTGTTTGTTTTTTACTGCATATTGTTACTAATACAAATACACATACTCTTTCAATGTATTTTTATATAACATTATGCTGTGTTGAAATTTTGTGTCCTCCATATTTATATATTTAGTCATGAAAATGCTAATCCTTTGTGTTGTAATGTTTGCCTCTTTAAACCATGTATAACTTCCATAATGTTAGACTTGTTTATTGCTGATATGTTACATTTTTATCTCACACTCCCCAGCACTAGTCACTTCAGTTGTAAAAGGATCTATCTATGTTCTAAATGACATTCGCTGTAAATCTTTAGTATTTAGAAATGAGATGAGGTGAGATGACAATTTGTCTTCCGAGATGCTATATACAGTGCACTCTACTTATTCGACAAAAGTTTCTTCAGTTGGAAATGCATTCTTAAAAAGTCTAGAATGAATTTCTTTTAACAACTTTTTGCACATTTGCTGATTTCGACCATCTACTGTTTCATTTCTTTTATTTCAATGTTTCCAACCCAATAATAATGACATTATATGACATTAATACTAATTTTTTTTAAAGCTGTTGCTTGTGTCTGTATTAGACAGAAAGATAACCTTGCAAAAATTAATAAAACTTTGTACATGCTAATCAAGCCAATGCATGGATTACAAATAACACCACTGTGTCGATTTCTATCTAGACCCATAACAAAGTCACTCCTGCTTTGGCACTCTTCTAAAATACTATATCTTCTATTTCTACTTTGCTTTAATTCGACATGAAAGTTATGGTGCCTGTAAAGTCGAATTATGAGATGTGCACTGGAGCTCAGTTGGTAAAGGGTTTGACTTACAAACAGGGGATTCAAGGTTTGAAACTTGATCCTCAAGTAATGTCCCATGATGGAACAAAACATGTATATCACTCTTGAGGATACCTACAGAAACTTCACGTCTGTCAAAGTTTCTCCCACTAAACATTAAATCTATACAAGACAAATTTAGAAATCCAAACCAGTGATGCGCATGTTTTTCATGTACCATAAAGAAATTATCCTCCCTTTAAAAACACATAAGAACTATCTTGTGTCTGTCAATAGTTATACCTTGGTCACTCCTGAAACTGGAAATTTGTAACTTTAAACTGTTAATGACATACTATCAGTTCATTTTTTTTAATGAGATGAACACATTTTGTTTCTACAATAGCATAAGCCACATTTTATTACTTTGACAGATTTGAACTTACCCTTTTGCTGCAATAAGTCGGTTACAGAAACAAATTCGATCAGCTCTAAATCTGGTTCTAAATCTAGTAATTCCTTTAATAATTATAAAGGAAAAAGGAATCAAACAAAACTGTTTACATTGTATTTTAACTCAATTATGGCTCTTTTGTGGCTTATGTTAGTTCAATGTATTAATAAGTATAGTCTATCTTTGAATTTGGGTAAATGGATACATCATTCACTTTATACTACCTGTACATGATTAAAAGTTTAAAGCTCTGAGCTGTCATGAAAGATTTAAATAAAATATGCTTGTGACTAATGTGAGTGGTATAAAATTATATTTCTCTGTTAAGTACAGTTATGCCTTTCTGTGTGAGTAATGCAAAGTAACTAGTAAACATAATACCTATATAATCATATCCCATTGCATATTATTAAGATGTAGGTTATCGTTTTCTTTAAAAGAAAATTGAAAATCCTTGCCCCAGAGAGTTAATATTAATTAAAGGGCAATGTATTTTAACAGTTTTACAGAAGAGAACTGTACGTTTTTTTTTACAATGCAACTAATAAATTGCTTTTGCCTTAAACTTATCTCTTATTTCTGTTGTAACTGGCGGTTTTTTGGCAGCGAGGCAAGTCATGATATATTTCTTTGTAAATGTTATTATTGTCAACTTAACTGTTAGCATCGCCACTTTTGATGGTAGTTACCTTCAATGCCCTGATAAATCCACTTAATCTTTCCCTATCCTCACAGTGCCTGTAGAGCGATATAGCCATCAGTTTTGTGCTTTTCTTGTTGTTGTCTACGTTACATATGCATTGTGAAAGTGGTTATTCTTTTTATCTCAAGCATTACTTTCATCCTTAGGAATTCTATTTTCATTTATCTTCTTCTTCATCTTCTTTGTCTTCTTATTCTTATTCTTTTCCTTCTCCTCCTCCTATTATTATTATTATTATTATTATTATTATTATTATTATTATTATTATTATTATTATAGTTACAATTCCCTTCTTCTTCTTCTTCTTCTGATCTTCATCTATTTTGTGAGTGGGGCAACCGCGGCGGCTTTACCAGCTCTTGCCATCTTCCCATGTCTCTGCTTTCCTGAGATTTTCACTTTAAGAAAGGGGTACCTTACCACTGTGCGATGTTATCCTTCCATCTCCTTTTCTTCCTTTTTCTCTTTCTCTTTTCTTGCTGCTCGGTTCCCTTGTACAATTTTTATTGTTTTGGCAAGTCCTGTAAATCTTTTGACATGCCCATATTTTTTTTTAAATATAATTTATCTTCGTTAGTTGCATTTGTTCTCTGATTGTGTGTCCTACAGTCCTAGATATTAATTGTTTGTGCATGTAATGTACAGTACTCAAATTTTCAGAAATTATTTTATGACTGTTCATAAAAGAGAAAAACACATTTGGGAAATAATATAACTCATCAGCATTCAAAATCTCAATTATGAGCATCTATCAGAGGGACAGACAGAAACAAGAAGGGGTAAGATGGAAAGGGGTAGAGACATGGGCGGGAATGGGAGAAATAAAGGAAAGACAGAAGAAAAGAAATAAAATGAGAAAGACAAAGAGGCAATTAGACAGACGAACAGAGAATGAGAGAGACATTTTCACCATCTACACAAGTTGGTGACGCGGAAATTGTTCACACAGAGTGACACAGATTTTTTTCTTGTGAATGAAAATTCCTTAAATTCTGTTCGTGTAGTGACATTGTTACCAACCCTGGTGTTTTAGAAGATCGCTGAAAATACCAGAAGTGTGGTGATGTTGAAACAATGTCTATAATAATAAAGGCAATGCTAGACGTATTTGAAGTTGTGGTAGTAGTAGTAGTAGTAGTAGTAGTAGTAGTAGTAGTAGTAGTAGTAGTAGTAGTAGTAGTAGTAGTAGTAGTAGTAGTAGTGGTAGTAGCAGTAGTAGGAGGAGGAGTAGCATTAGTAGTAGTAGTAGTAGTAGTAGTAGTAGTAGTAGTAGTAGTAGCAGCAGGTTAGAAGGGACAGCCACAAACCTAGGCCTAGCTGAGACCAACAGATAAGACAAGTAGACAAAGACACATTTTTAGACTGATGACATGGACGGGGATCGAACCCGCACCTTCTACTCGGAACGGTGAAGACCAGTGTGCTTAACCACTCTGCCATCGGCTTTTAAGCTTTTTTTTTTAGTAGTAGTAGTAGTAGTAGTAGTAGTAGTAGTAGTAGTAGTAGTAGTAACAGCAGTAGCAGAAGTTTATTTGTAGTAGTAGCAGCAGAAGTTTATTGTGGACTGACGTCTGACAATGTTATCTGCTGCACAGAGTAATACAGACTTGACAATATCGCTTCAGACTGACCAGGGAGACCCTGACTCGCCAACAGCAACAGCGGAGGTTTTTAGCAGCAGCTGCCGCAACAACAGTAGTGTTTGATTTGGTTTTAGTCGTAGACGGTTGGCACAACACAATAAGAAAAATGTTGAGACCAGCGTTGGGATCGACTCCACACCACCCCCTTTACTGTCAATTGAGATGAGAGTAAAAGTACAGATAAAAATCAACAGTGAGTAGCGTCTGCACCGATCAAACACTTGAGCCCTGGTATTGTATTTGTACACATACGCCTTCTCCAATTCCATTACAGAAGTACCTGGCTTTAAATGTTTGAAATTCCCTGAAACTTTAAGCTGTAAAATGAGAGAAAAGAAACGGCAAACCCAAATAGTTCCTGACAGCATTGCAAGTATACATCTTCACGATAGCGGAAGAACTGGCATTACTGTATTCACTGACCTAAAGGAGGAAGATCTAAGCGTTCACAACTAGGTCCTTGTGACCTCCCAGAGGGAGATATACGAGAAAGGAAAAAATAATGTCACTGAGTGCAGCATTCTCGCCAGATAATAAATCTAAACCGTACTCTCTCCAACTTCTATTCCTTTGCATATCTCGTCACAAAATGGAGGGATATTGGATTTACTACTCCATGACAATGTACTTCGAGTTAGAACAGAACTCTTTGACTTGGAACCTAAGACGTTGGATGACACAAAAACCGCCCTGGTGACCTAGATTCTGGTTTAGATCTATGTCTATCTAATTGATGCCATTAGTGTCAGGCCTTCCACTTGATAACGTTTCTGACCACGCAGGCCTTTCGCGGGATGTTATGTAAACACTTGCTCGACTTTATGGAGGTCAGGGTAAGCAAGTTTTCATCTAGACTTCAACAGACATGCGCGATACAATGGCGGCGGTAAGTTGCCCCAGAGAATTGATAATAATTAAAGGTGGTTGCCCCGCCTTCTGTTCCCCCCGAACAAAAGAGTGAAGACTTGAAAAGAGTGGATGTGAGAAACAAACAAGCCTTAGTGCTCCTAATCTTTGTAATAATACGCATAAAGCACGGACATAATAATATACATCGCTCTGAAATCTTGGCTTTGTAGCCCTTTCGTTTCTTTTCTTTTCTTCTTTTTTTATCAAAGATAAGACAACTTAGTTGGCTAAACATGTCTGGTTTTAAATTTCAGTTGTAAACTCAATTTCTGGCCAAGGATATCTCTCTCTCTCTTCTCTCTCTCTCTCTCTCTCTCTCTCTCTCTCTCTCTCTCTCTCTCTCCCTCTCTCTCTCGCTCTCTCTGTCTCTCTCTCTCCATTGACTTCCCCCCTCCCCCCTCGCTATCTTTGTTTACGGTTTCCTAGGTAACACAGGTAAATCCTATCCGTCGAAGCATCAGTGAGCAGTCAAAATAACCTTTTGATAATGTCTAATGTAACCTAGTTTGACCTGTTTCTCTCAGGAGGTTGAGACCATCAAAATATAAACAACATGCCCACGCATTAGTTACTTTGAGCAAGGAAGCGTAACACGTAGAATTAAATCCCAATAAACGATAACGCTGATTCACCCATGCTCTTTCTCCCCCCCCTCCCCTCTCCTCTCTCTCTCTCTCTCTCTCTCTCTCTCTCTCTCTCTCTCTCTCTCTCTCTCTCTCTCTTTCTCTGTCTTTCTCTCTCTATTTATCTCTAAAATAAAACATTACAGCAATGTTGTATCACCAATATTTACTGAAATAAATATAAGACATATATGCAAATAAGAAAAAATAATCAGTAGGCCTAAAAACTAAGCACTAAAACGCTTTAAAATAGACGAATTCCGAGAAAGTCAAGGAAGGGAACTAACTCCATTCCAGATCCCATGTTCCGGTTATTTGGAGTCTACTTGTGTAGGTAAAAACGCAGAACTAACTTTGTATAAATAACCAACATTAGCCACTCCTATGATGGACGTGATAATCTTTTTTTAGATTTTAGATCTACTAAGTTCTGAGAAGAATTTGGTAGTTTTAATCTCTGTGGAAACTGGGGACACCAGCTTGGGTTTGAATCACGGACCTCATGCTTATCAGCACAGATTATTATTATGACGGCTTGGCTATATGGCAGGGGGGCGCGGTGGTTCTAGAGTAGAACATCGGCTTCCGGCGCAAAAAGTATCCCCGCCCTGTCTCGTGTGTGGCAACACATAAAATTGTCAGACGTCAGCCTTGGAGCCCGTCCACAATATAGCCTTTATAGTGCTGGTGTTGGACTCAGCTTAACTAGGCTTTATGACACCGTTTCTTTTGCATAGAATACTAGGCTGTCTATAACGAGCTTCTCCTCGCCGATCGTCAAAAGCATGAATTGGTGAATTAAACCAAACCTTTAATGTTCATCACCAAATCATATTACTTATAATCTTCCGTGTAAAACATGACGAAAACATAAACACTCCAGCTTCCTGTAAAAGTTTTCGGTTTATTCCGTTTAATTAGTCTGAATCTGAGAGGTGCGGTCCGTAATACTATGTCTTGATGATTTAGCTCCAATAAACAGGGTATACACAAGGAAGGGCAGCTTTATAATATTTTTTTTTGGGGGGGGGGGGGGGTATTGAAGAAAAATGTTCTGTACTGTGAAGTCGTTGGTAAGGAATTTTTTTTAGACGAATAATCTATTTTTTGTTTATGTTCTCAAAGACTGGTATGAAGTGTGTGTGCGTGTGTGAGAGTGAGAAAAAGAGAGAGAGAGATAGATCAGGGAGTGAGTGGGAGTGTGGGAGAATCATGATGTTTGTTGGCAGATAATATACGAAAGATTTAAAAGTAGTGAACGGGAGGAACAATAGATTTAAATAAGTAAGATAGACACAAAGATAGATTAGAGAAGAGAGAGAGAGAGAGAGAGAGCGAGAGAGACAGAGAGAGAGAGAGAGAGAGAGAGAGAGAGAGAGAGAGAGAAGGTTTAGCTAGATAGCGAGAGGGAGAGAGATTTGATATTGTGTAAGGCAATTATGACAACACACTATTGACGATTACATTCATTTTTTTCCACATTCATTAATTTCAATTTTTTTTAAAAGATACCCCCCACCTCCCCAGTGAAAAAAAAATGTTTGCTTTGATAAAACAAGGTCAGGACACGGTGAGACCTAAATGTAAATCTAGATCTGCCAATCGCTCACCTTCTTACACCCGGATTTGTGCGATAGGCGCGACCGAGCAGTCATCATAACCAAGTTATGACAATATCCGTCACTCCTAGGTATAACATACATGTAGTGACTTTGATAACATGGTTGGACTCTTTTACAGAATGTGTTTATTTGTAGCCCACTGAACGTTAAGTGCCGGAATCATGATCGCAGGGGTTAACCAAAATACTTGACCACTTTTTGCGTTAGAAAGGTTGACCAAAACACCACCAATATAAAGAAAGTGAGAGAGAATAGAGGGTTTATTTAAGGGAGTTAAAGGAGGAGATAAAGAGAGGTGCAGGGAGAGAGAGAGAGAGAGAGAGAGAGAGAGAGAGAGAGAGAGAGAGGGTATAAAGGAGAGGAAGAAAAAGAAGGAAAGAGGAGTGAAAACAGTAAGAGGGAGGGCAAAGAGAAATAGACGTATTAGAGACACACATACATTTATTTAAAGAAAGAGCTTTGAAGAGTTGCTAAGAAGAAGAGAATGCATTATTTCGCCCTGCCAACATTTTGAACTTCAGACTTTACATTTTCTACATAATGACTCATGGACAACGCATATCCTCTTTCCGATATTTCAAGTGCCCTTCATAAACTATAATGACTTTGCTATAAAAATGTAAATACATGTACCACTTATCATAACCACAAGTCCTTCCTCTAACAACACTCCAGAAAACCCACCACACAAAAATGCACACAAGAGCACGCAAGTTTTTCTCCTCAGATGCGGGCTTTGAAAATTCGCGTGCCTCTAGCGGGGGAAAAGCTTGTATTTAAACCATTATATCGCCGCGTTATAATAAAATTGAATAGAAAAAAATGCTCTCAATTATAAATTCACAAATGTATGGGTGTTTTCTGCTTTGGACCACCCCTCTAACTTTAGGGTAGTAAGTCCAACCGCCGTTGCCGTGGTCTTAACTTAAAACCCTGACTAACCTTGGGTACTCTGATATAGTGAAATCTACCGTTGGGGTGTAAATGTATTGCTTCATTGTACTTACTGCCCTAAAACTGAGCTTAAGACGAGGTTGTTACAGTCTATTATAAGCAAAAGCAAAAGCATTTCCGATACTAGACTTGATACATGGTCCCGAGACTTGTGTTTGATAAGTTTACGTGCACCCACAAAGAAATAGTGCGGGGATACCATGACTCCTTTTTGATCCGCTCACTTTGAATTTACTCCGATCCAACCAGTAGGGGAAGCGATCAGACAAATAAATATTAGACACAACAGTGCAGTAGTAAGTAGGCTTGCATAGATCTACCTAGGGATCGCCAGTCACCCAGTTGAAAAGTGTTCTGGGTTGACGAGCAGGAGGTCCCCGGTTCAAGCCCAACCTGGTACATTTGTTTTCTTTAATTGTATGGTTTTTCGGGGAACGTAAAACGTATCAAATATTTTAAAGTTTTCACTTGCTTACTGTCATCTAAGTGTATCCAACAATGTTATAGGTGATGCTTTGGGTATTTACGCAACCTCCCTCTAGTGGTAGTGGCAATGAAACACTTGCGTATTCCCCTTTTAATCATTACCTCATTATGTTAAGGACATATTTTAAAAGGAGGCGAGTCCATTCAGATAGTAGAGTGCGCGACTTCTAATCGAGAAGATTTGGGTTCGAATCCCCACCAGCCGCCTTCTAACTGAATCAGAACCTCAGATAATTTCGCTCTGTCTCTGTGGGACAGAAAATAATGTATAAGTTGTTAGACGTCAGTTTGTGACCGTCTTCAAGATAACCAGTTGCATGATGACGTTGAAAATAATGAAAATAAACAAAAAGAAATTAACATATTCTGGTACCATCTACAATGACTAAAACACTTTTTAAGTTACGGAAATGTGTAATTTTGCCAAATACATTAACATTGTACATGTGCTGTGAACTATTTGTCTCTTATTGGTGCACCTTCATCTGAACCTGTGCTCTCTTTGGTCCACGGTAACGGGTCACACCGGCTTTTGCCCAGACCAGAGTGAAAGAGAGACAGACAGCAGTAGGCGACACAGATACATAAGATGGAGAGATAGAGAAACAGAGAGAGAGAGAGAGAGAGAGAGAGAGAGACAGATACAGAGACAGAGATAGAGACAGAGATAGAGACAGAAAGACAGACACAGTAAGGCAGAAACAGAAAGACAGAGATAGAAAGATAGACAGAAGACATACAGAAAGATAGATAGGCAGCAAGACAGAGACAGGCGGAGACATAAAGACAAATACATATAAACAGATTGATACAAAGATACACACATAGAAACAGAAACAGAGTGTGACAGACAAAGACAGTCATAGATAGACAAACATGCCCAACTAGTCATCTACAAGCAAACAGTAACCCCCTCACACCCACCCACCAATCCACACGCCCACTCACACACAGTGATTCATTAATAAAACCGCCAAAAGGGGAAGAATTATTACTGCAGTTTATTATTGTTTTACGACTTGTGCCAGATTGAAATGGAAAATTAATGGAGTATGTAATAAGCGCAATGACTTATGCACTATAAATAGATTTATTTGTTTTGCACTGTTCACTGTGAGCCTGCTGGGATTCAAACCTCTAACACCTGATTGTCATTCCAGGGCATTGCCGTCTGAGCTATCTGCTGCCGCTCAATGGAAAGGGTCTTCTCTTTCTCCCCCCCCCCCCCCCCCCTCTCTCTCTCTCTCTCATTTTGTTTTCTGTGTGTGTGTATCTCTCTTTCTCTCTCTTTCTTTCTCTCTCATTCTTTTTCTGTGTATGCATCTCCCTCTCCCTCTGTCTCTCTCTCTTTCTCTCTCTATTTACCGCCCCCCCCTCTTATCTCTATCGTTCTATTTATATCTCTCCTCCACTTTGCTCT
>RQTK01000627.1:91524-107672 GCA_003991915.1 Elysia chlorotica
TCTCTCTCTCTCTCCCCCCCTCTCTCTCTCTTTCTTCTCTTTCTTTGTCTCTCTCCCACATACCTCCCTCTCTATCTTCTCTCCCTGCCTCTATCTGTACCACGTTAACTTTTTGTCTGATAAGTATCAGTTATCATCTCTATCCATGTCTCTGTCTGTCTGTCTGTCTGTCTGTGTGTCTGTCTGTCTGTCTGTCTGTCTGTGTCTGTCTGTCTGTGTGACCTTCTGTCTGTCTGTCTGTCTGTCTGTGTCTGTCTGTCTGTATGTCCTTCTGTATGTCTGTCTGCCTGTCTGTCTGTCTCTCTGTCTCTCTCTCTGTCTCTCTGTCTCTCTCTCTCTCTCTCTCTCTTTCTCTCTCTGTTTCTCTCTCTCTCGCTTTGGGATTGTTTCTTCACTTTCTCTCATTCTCTGAAAACATTGTTGTCTCTGTTCTCTCACCTCTCTGTGTCTCCTCTCACTCACTGCATATCTCCCCTTCTCCCTCTGCCTCGCTCTCCCACCCCCCTCCTCCCCCTCCTCCCCCTCCCCCATCTCTCCTAGCGGACTGACACAAAGAAATGTCTACCTAACCCAGATCCTGAACCCACTGTCATGCATACGTGCGCGCGCGTTACTTTATTTAGACGCGTCTTTTTTTAACGATTCGCTCATTCAGAAAATCTTTTGAAAAAGGAACTTTTACGATGTGTAAACATCAATGATTATATTGGTCACGGGGGCAGGAGGGTGTGAGCGAATTCCGACAGGTTCTTGTATAAATAGGACATCCGTTGCTAGCTTCATTCATTGAGCAGCCAAGATTTGCTGGTGATTAGATACTTACTTAGAGAACAGAAACATAGGGGAAATAACAATAAGTCTCTTGTTGTGAAACTGCACTAATCTCGCCTTTATGAGAATATTGGCTCACTGAGACAATTTGTACAGCTTTATTGATCATAGTTTGCAAGTAACAAACTTTCAACCCCAAAGGCAGAACTAGATATTTTTAGAAAGGAAATATATTTCATTTTAATACTTTAGGCCTATAGTGAAATAGTTATATATACTAACAGAAAATTGAACGAAATCCTCTATACTAAAGAGAAGTCGATACAAAAATCTGCTATATTGAGAGAGATTCTACTGTAGCAAAATCAATCAACAAAAACAATGATAAAACACAAGCCTTGTCCTCAGACATCTCTAACGTCTACCATAGCAATAGCCACTCAGTTGTTGATGGTAGCAACCGTGCTCTACTCAGGAACCCGAGCTTCTCCCATAGCAACGGACTTTTTATCTTCCTCGATGCAAGAGAGTCTCAACGATGTGGAGATTTTCGGAGATGCGAATCAGATGCGAGACAAGAGGGAGACTTTTGACATGGTGGTAAGGAGTTTGTCTTTCGTCACTTTGTCCGTGTGATATTTTGCTGGCTAGGCCTTCACCATACAAACAACTGTTGCACATTGTATTATCCACATATTATGAGTGATTATTTTAAGGTACCATCATAATAATCATTGGTTGTAAATTTCAACAAATTTTAACTACTTTTTAATCTATGGATTAAAGTACAATGTAGTACAGTTGTAATTTAGCCTACCTCGTTATGCCTGATTAGCCAGATATTTTTATTTATTACCCCTAAAAATACAAATAAATGCAAAGTAACTATTAAAACATTAAAACTTCAAAAACAAATTTTCCTTTTTTCATTGCCATAGAGCGTTATATATTAGGTTAAAATTGACGCTCGAAATTTCAGCTTTTAAGGTAAATTGAATAACGAGAAGTATTTCCTCGATTTGGATTTTTCTTTAGGGAAAAATCCTACTATAGACTAGGGTAGTTTTAAGGAATAATTTCATTTAAAGGAGGTGCACTTATTTTAGAGTCTTAAAATAATTCAACGCAATCAAACTGACAAAGGAATAGTGTAACAGTAACACGCTTTGATCATGATGTGTAAGGTTGTTGTTGTTTTTTTTTTTTTGTTGCTTTGTTGTTATTTGTTGCTGTTTTGGTTTTTTACTGTCAACCAGATGCTCTTTGTTGCTATTGCTGCTGCTGTTGTTGTTATTGTTGATGTTGTTGTTGTTGTTGTTGCTGTTGTTGTTTCTGTTGTTATAATTGTGATTGTAAAGGTGGTTGCTGTTGTAATATTTTTATAGGTAACTGTGCATTCTTTTACAAATTAACAGGTAGATACAATGCAGCTATAGCGAAGTGTAATAATTATTTGATGTTACCCACAACCCTGAGGTAAATTATTGTGCTATACACAAAGAGCTCGTAAATTGTGACAGTACAAACTTACGTCAGATTTTTCTTCTGTCACCGGTTTGGGTAAATCAGCACCCTCCCCCACACCCACTCACATAGCCTACAGCAGCTTATACACACACAGCCTTTAAAGGCTTTGTGATTACATGACCAATAGCCCAAACGAAGATGATAGGTAAAAGAATTTGCACCGCCATCCAATCACAGCTCTGCACCAAAGTTATTGAGCCAATGAGCGACCGTACTTAAGGGGTGTCATTATGTCATTCATTCTCATTATCAACATCGCAAAGCATTTGTTGTCTGTGACACTTACTGGTGTCGGATTCTGCCGCGGCTGTCGTGCCGATACAGTCTCTCTATTAATTTTGCTAGCGTCACATTTAGTGTTCGGTTTCATAAATCAATAGTTTCCCATGAGGAGAAAAAAAATATCGAAAGAATTTTAGAATGATTCATGAGTTGTTTATTTTTTCTTTTTTTTTTGAGTTGTCATAACCCCCAAAATTAAAACTACCGAGTGGTGGCGTTATCTAGAAAACCGCATCAAGTAGGTTCTTTGTTAGACTGTGATGATAGATAGACACATTCTAATCTCTTTGCAACTAGCGGCATCAGATAACTCAGTCGATAACGCCTTGGAATGATAAGTAAGAGATAGAGTTTCGAATCTCAGTAGACTTCCCTTTATAATTCTTTGAGAAAGCTAGAAAAATAGATGCTCAACGTTGTTTTGTTTGTTTTGTTTTTTTTTGTGTTTTTTTTAATTTACTGATTCCCTTTGCGTTGAACATGTTATTTGTTATTCAGCAGACAACATTTACAGTAATAATTCTACAGTCTACATTTTCCGCCTATCTCTATCTTATATTTTTCACTGTCATTATTTCTCTGTCTCTCTCTCCGTCTGTCATGATCTCTTTGTCTCTCTCTCTCTCTCTCTCTCTCTCTCTCTCTCTCTCTCTCTCATTTTTACACATTTTTTCTGTCACTCTAAGCCAAGTGTGTGTATGTGTATCCCCAGGATTTTCTGGCCCAGTTTGGGTACCTGGAGCCCCCAGAAGCCACGTATGAGGGGAAGTTTCAGTCCGAGGAGGTTGTGAACAACGCAATCAGGTAGGCATTAATCTGTCTCTCCATCTGTGTGTGTGTGTGTCTGTCTCTCTGTCTGTGCGTGTGTCTGTATCTGTCTGTCTGTCTGTCTCTCTGTCTGTGCGTGTGTCTGCATCTGTCTGTCTGTCTGTCTGTCTGTCTGTCTGTCTGTCTGTCTGTCTGTCTGTCTGTCTGTCTGTCTGTCTGTCTGTCTGTCTGTCTGTCTGTCTGTCTCTCTCTCTCTCTCTCTCTCTCTCTCTCTCTCTCTCTCTCTCTCTCTCTCTCTCTTTCTCTCTCTCCCCATTTGTCCTTCGATTAGTCTGTCTGTCTGTCTGTCTGTCTGTCTGTCTGTCTGTATGTCTGTCTCTCTGTCTGACTGTCTGTCTGTCTGTCTGTCTGTGTTCCTGTGTGCCTCTCCTTCTCTTTATCTCTCTGCCTATCGGGTATATCATTCTTTGTAACAGTCTGTCTTTGTCTTTGTCTCCCACCACTCCCACCAACTGCCTCTCTGTCAAACGCACTCTTTCTTGAGTTTACTCGGCAAACATTCCTTATTGTGAGATAAATAATTTATAATACCATCAAAATTAATGTAAACAACAATGTACCAGGATTAGTGAACTGGCAGTAAATAATACACTGTTGGAGGTGCGATGTTCAGTCGATGATAAAAAGAACCACAGGGCAAGAAAGTTATAAGTCAAATAGAAGATTTATACCAAAAGGTGCAATGGAAGAAAGAATATATACAAAGGTAGTGAAATACTGGAAAAGATTAGGGATATAGTAAGAAACAGAAAAGAGAGATTGGTAGGGAAAAAACGTGTATGCGACATACATGTAAAAAAATAGATCAGATATAACGAAGGAATAGAGGGGCTATAGAGTGAACGAGGAAAAAAAAAAAAGAGAGAGAGAGAGAGAGAGAGAGAGAGAGAGAGACTTATGTTCCAAGGTTGATATAACGACTATAATATTATACCGACAAGGGGACAACAGCTGCAATTCGAACTAGATACCCATGTTTGTCAGCCCAAAGCACTACTGATCAGGCTGCCTGACCCTCCTACTGATAAAAAAAAGTCGTAGAATTTGTTTTACCTCAATTTTTTACCTGGATGCTTTCAGGGGTTTGGGATTGTATGGGATAGTAAAGGAAGAAAATATAAACAAAGTGACATGTCAGAGAGAAAGAGATAGCCTCTAGATCTAAATCCCCCCTCTAAATCAAAGATAAAACCTTAGAACTCACCGGCACCTGACAACTGAAAACAGGACACGAGCAAATAGTGTCACCAAGATAAACAACCAGCCAGCCAACGCTTTCTTCTCTCCTTTCACTAGAGATTTCCAACGCTTCAACGGACTCCAAGAAACAGGGATACCCGATAAGCAGACGATGGAGCTGATGAAGAAACCGCGCTGTGGTATGCCTGACATCATCCGCGACCCCTACAAGGATTACAGAAACAACAACAACAACAATAAGAATGTCAACATTCCCATGGCGTTCACCACATTTGGTGGGTATTTAGTGGAGCTGCCAACCTTAACATTCAACAAAGTGTATACATTTAGAAGAAAAAAAAGCGTATGCAAATGCTTAAAGTTACGATTCTTTGGTTTAATCGTGGAAGCCCTGAAAGCTAGAAAAATTTCTAGTAAATGCTATTGAGTTGATGTGATAAGCAAGCAGAGAAGAAAAGGGGAAAACAAAAATCAGCAACGTTTGTAGAGGAAATTAAATAATTATTTCTAGAAACACTAGGGTTCTCTTTTGTTATGTTTTTCTCGTCAGCCTGTTTGTGGTTTTAATAAAAGACTAGGGCGATGGTTTTGTGAGACTTACTGTCTGTAGACCTTATTTAATTTAATCAAGTTATTGCTTTACTGGATTCCCTGAAAAAATAATGGTCTTGCATATACAAAAAAAGATTTTCTGTCGTGTCAGGGAGAGAAGGAGATAATAATGAGTGAAGGAGAGAGAAAGAGGGACAGAGAGAGAGAGAGAGAGAGAGAGAGAGGGGGGAGAGATATAGAGAGAGAGGAGAGAGGGAGACAGACAGACAGACAGACAGACAGACAGACAGACAGACAGAAAGACAGAAAAAGACACAGACAGAGACAGAGAGAGGTGGTGTGGAATGGGAGAGGAGCTAAACGCGCTATCTATGTTTGTGTATTAACAAAATTACGATAATTATAATTTACAACTTGTCATCTCAGGGACTCGCTGGAATAAAGACACGGTGACCTGGAAAACGTCGCAATTCTCAAAGAAACTAACCCAGGGCCAGCAGTGGTAAGTAGGTGTAAATCTTCGACCTCTACATCAGCAGGATGCCAGCCCGAACCACTGAGCCTTCTTTGAGCAAACCCCCCACCCTTTCCCCCTTCCCCTCCCCTTGAGAACCGTAGAACCGGCGGCTAATTAAGTTGAGTTGAATTAAGTAAGTTGCTTCAAGTTCAACGTCAGCGCTATGTGGGATATAATTGTGTACGGGTCCCAATGCTAACGTCTGACAATTTTTGCGCTATCACTCAGAGACTTCTGTCACAGCCGATCGCGTCATACATGTACTGGCACCGACCCAATCAGAAGGGGGCGAAATCGAATGAATTTTGATCGATCGTAGGTTCGAACTGGGGAAGTCCCGATTGTGAGACCAACGCTTTAACACTTGCGCCATTTCATTTTTTGTGCCTTTTTATAACTTAATAGTGACTGAATCTCTATTGTGTTAAACTGATTTTTGATGTAAAAAAAATAATAGACTAAAAATTAACCCAATTTAGTTGTTGTGACGACTTAAACATTTCAGCTGAATATCTACTTGAAAACAGTTTCATTATGAAAAATACAATGTCATTTATTACAGAAAATATAAAGAGCAAACCTTTTACTTGTACAATTCAAATATATTGTAAACAATATCCAATTGAATTTTCAAATGAAATTCAATACTTTTATCTTCCTAACAAAAGGAGAGCTCTTCAAAAAGCCCTGGACGTCTGGGAGCGGGAAATCCCACTCAAGTTTCAGTACACTGACGGTACACCGGACATCGAGATTTTGTTTGCTGAAGGTAACCATGGTGATGGTTACAGGAACAGGTTCAATGGCAAAGGTATTTTTTTACCCATTTAATTTTTTAAACAGATTTTGTGTGTCAAATTCTGTGAACATAATTAAAGTAGATTTATAAAAGATCTAATGCAGGAAATAATATATCTTTCTGATTATGGGAATTACAATTTTTCTGTGTTCACAATTTCATGTCCTGAAACTTGTTTTTCAGAAACAGTTTTCTTTTCAGGTCCACAGACTGATAATTATGATAATAAATAATTGATTTTCAATTAAATATAATGTGTCCTCCTACTTCTCCCCTCTTGTTTTCTCTCTCTTTCTTACATTCTCTCTCTCTCTATCTCTCTCCCTATCTCTCCTCTCTCTCTCTCTCTCTCTCTCTCTCTCTCTCTCTCATTCCTTTTTCTTAAACTAACCTATGTTAACACCACGTTCCCAAACTCTTCACTCCTCAATCTTCTCACAATAAAATGAATCAACCTCCATTTTACCAGGTGGAGTCTTGGCCCATGCCTATGGTCCGGGGCAGGGCTTGGGCGGAGACACGCATTTCGATGACAGCGAGGAGTGGCTGGTGGACGAATCAGATCCGGATAAGGTGGGCACGGACCTCGTCACAGTCGCCGCCCACGAGTTTGGCCACGCCCTTGGGCTGGGTCACTCCAGCGTTAACTCCGCCCTAATGGCGCCTTTCTACAGGCGCTTCGATAGGCTGGAGCTTCAGGAGGACGACATCATGGGCATCACGGAGATCTATGGTCAGTCTGGGGTGGGGGGTGGAAAGGGTGGCGGGTGACTGTTGGGGCAGTTGCGGGTTAGTATGTAGTAAGCTTGGAGTAAGTCGGTCTATGCCGTTAACTTAAGCTTAGTTATGAGATCTGGTTGGGGGGTCGACTCGAGGGTAGTTCAGGTTTATTTGAGAGGCATCACGGAGATCTATGGTTAGTCTGGGGTGGATGGCGGGGGTACTGTTGGGACAGTTTCGGGTCAGCATGCGGTAAGCTTGCAGTTAATATGCCGTTAACTTAAGGTTATTTATGAAGTCGGGTTGGGTGTCGGCTCGAGGGGTATTCAGGTATATTTGTGGTTTGTTTGGGGTCGGCTCGTTAGTTATTCAGCTCAGGTAAAGGTCGGTTTGAGATGGGATTGGATGATCAATGCTGGACAAATTGGAGTTTGTGGGGCTGTTTGATGTTTAAGGTAGGTCTGAGATTGGTTAAGGACGGGTAGAGGAAGGTTTGGGGATGAGAGTGGACGTTTGTATCGGTTTGATTGTATTTGGTACTTCAGTTTTGGATTGTTTGAGGTCGATTAAGAGTCTGTCAATATTTGTTGTCATGAAAGGGTGAGTTTATGGTCACGTGTGGTACCGGTTATTTTATAATTATGCAAGGGTCTCCATAGCTGCACTTTTAAATCCATTCAAAGAAATCGCTAACATCGCACATGGCCTGAATCAATCGGATACCGCAGTTTACTCTCTGAAAAATGTTCGTTGTAATTGCATGTTTACCTTTTTAATTGTTCTTCTTTGTTTGCTTAAGTCATTAGGTTTTGTTTCTGATTACAAAACATTGATAAATTTCTATACTTCTTGTTTATGACTTTTCAGGAAAAAAACAGTTTCCCACCACAAAGAAACCAACAACAACAACAACAACAACAACATCTACAACAACACCAACAACAACAACAACGACTAAGAGGCCAAACACGCCCATGACAAAATCACCGCCTACGCCCAATAAAGCTCCTAAAACCACAACAACAACGCCTACAACAACTACAACGGAACCTGAAATTACACCAAGGCCTTGGACACCAGACTTCTGTTCTGAGAAATTCCGACTGGACGCTATATCCGCCGGTAAGGAGGGTGCTGGAAATGTTTCTTCGATGACGGATAGGGTAGGGATTAAAAGAAGAAAATAAAATCAAAGAAAATAGGAGGAATTGTGAAAACATATGTTCTAAAATAGATCAGATAGATAGATAGATAGATAATTTTTTCTTGAGAGAGAGGGGAGAGAGAGAGAGAGAGAGAGAGAGAGAGAGAGAGAGAGAGAGTAAAGGATCAAAGGATAAAAGAAATTACCTTACAAATAAATAAAAACTATACAATCATAAGGATTGCACATACAATATCATGAATATTATAAAATATAAATTTTTGATCCAACACTTCATCCCTCCCAGGCCCAGATAAACGCTGGTTGCCTACCGTGGGAAGTACATCTACGAGGTCGGGCCAAACGGTCTCGCTTTTGGCTTTCCTAAGCCAATCAGGCATGTTTTCCCCGGCGCGCCCGTTAAAAATGTACGCGCAGTGACGTATGTGCCAGAGACGAAACGCACTTACATTTTCAAATGTGAGTATTGTCGTTGCTGTTGTTTTTGTGTGTGTGTGATAACAATTGTTTGTTATAATCATATCTTATTTTATGTCATTGCTGGTGGCACAATCATAAAGTTACTTTTAAGACTGGAGGAACACTTACGAATCCTGAAGAGAAATGGTTTCGGACATCCATCTGTATCCCTCTACCATACCCAATCTTGATCAGTTTGATAGATAGATAGATAGATAGATAGATAGATAGATAGATAGATAGATAGAGTACATCTACGAGGTCGGGCCAAACGGTCTCGCTTTTGGCTTTCCTAAGCCAATCAGGCATGTTTTCCCCAGCGCGCCCGTCAAAAATGTACGCGCAGTGACGTATGTGCCAGAGACGAAACGCACCTACATTTTCAAATGTGAGTATTGTCTTAGTTGTTGTTGTTGTTTTGTTTTTGTTTTTAGTTGTTATGATTGTTTGTTATAATCATATCTTGTTTTATGTCTTTGCTGGTGGCAAAATCATAAAGTTACTTTTAAGACTGAAGGTACAGTTACGAATCCTGAAGAGAAAAGGTTTTGGACGCCCATTTGCACATCTCTACGATATCCAATCTTGATTAGTTTAACAATAACCTTCTCTAAGATTGCATGAGGCGAAATTCATTTTTAATTTCTATGACCATCTTTTTTTCTTATATCACAAATAAAATGGCACTATGCATACTATGTCCAAGTAACATTAAGCTACTTAATAAATCAGGGAATTTACTATTTTTCTGTATGACTACATGTATTATCCATTATTTTCATTGTTATTCCCCTTCGTTGTTTGATGGACCAGATTCCTACGTGTGGCGGTTCACTGAGTTCTCATTGGACGAGGGCTACCCCCGCATCTGGACCAACAACCGGCGTCTCTTGCCGTCCGCTGCCCTCACACTCACCCACAACGGGGTTTCCCAGATCTTCATGTTCGGGGTGAGTGCATGCACTGGTGCTCTCGGAGTTACATGTACTGTTGTTGTTGTTTTTTCCAAGGGTTAAGGTTTTTCTTCTCTCAACGTTTACCCATTTCAGAAGATGGTCAAATTAGTTCTTTTGATCAGTATAGAAAATTCTCTCTAAAAAGGGGGGAGGGGATAAAAAGAGAAATAGAGAGAAGGAGAGAAGGAGAGAGAGAGAGAAAGAGAGAGATAGATAGAGAGAGAGAGAGAGAGAGAGAGAGAGAGAGAGATAGGGAGAAAGAGAGAGAGGTAAAGGAAAAAGATAGAAAGACAGAGGGAGAGAGAGAGAGAGAGAGATAAAGAGAGGGATTAAGACAGATAGGGCATAGAGAAAAGGGGAGAAAGAGAGAGATAAAGAGAGGAGGAGAGGGAGAGAGAGAAGGAGATGGAAAGGGAGAGAGACAAGGAGAGGGAGAGGGAGATAGAGATCTGTCTTATTGCAAAGTCGATATTTTATACTTTTCTCCAGCACGACAATTTCTGGGAGTTTAACTTCCAGACAGAGGAGGTAACTCCGGGCTACCCGCTGCCTCTCGCGACTTACTTCCCTTACGCACCGATGCTTCCAGACGCTGCCATGACAACTCCAACAGGCAACTTCGTCTTCTTTAAGTACAACAGGTAGGCTGAGGCTTGTGTATACAAAATATATATCACATTTTAATCAGTTCAAAACATATCAGGTTATATAATTTGTAAATATGAAAACAGCAAAGAAGCATTTACAAATCTAAAAATCGAGATTTCGAGACCATCGAAGTATTTGACTACTCTAATTTCTCCCAAATTAGTGCGATTGACCTCAATACCATCGGTCTTAGACAATTCTAACATCTCCTAAACTTGTACGATTGATTTCGGATGATATTTGACAACTCTATTGTTTCCCAACAGATTCAAAAACCTGCCCACGAGAGGAAGAAACGCAAGACAAGAATCGATTGGACCGAATATTTTTGGATCTGTTTGTGGGCTGAGACCAGCACAAAACTTGTGGGGAAGTCTCGCAGACGATGAAGTTATTCCGCGAAACGAAGTTCCCGAGTATGAAGTTGAAACGAGAATCAAGTACAGCAACTCCGTCGTTGAATCACCTCCACATTCTCGGAGTTATCTTAGAAACGGTGACCCTAACGAATCTGAATCAGATGACGGCAGTAATAGTCGCAGAAAGCGATGGTATAGGCATAGAAAGAGTCACAGGCAAAATGTGGACTGGCGCTTGGGGCGAAGGGTTAACTACCAAGATAGATCAAGGTTTTATAGGCTGGGTTGATTTTGTTTGGTTTCTTTTTAATGTTTTGTTTTGTTTGTTGTTGGACAAGAAATATATTGCTCGTTGTCGAAAAAAAGGTTGGTTAAACATGTCCATTGTTGTTTTGGGGTAGGGAAGGGTGTGGACGGGAGGCGGGTTATGCACATAGTCTTTGTATCTCAGGTATTCAGTTTTAAGTTCTCACATGTCTATATCATCATCATCATCATCATCATCATCATCATCATCATCATCATCATCATCATCATCATCATCATCATCATCATCATCATCATCATCATCATCATCATCATCATCATCATCATCATCATCATCATCATCATCATCATCATCACCACCATTGTCATAACTAGTGCGTTGCGGTTTTTCTAAAGTAGAAAATGCTTACATAAATATTTGACAAAAGAATCCACAATGATGTCTCTTTATATGCATTGTTATTCTAATTAATTATGTTAAGGCTGTTAAAATAATTATATGGTTCACTGTCTTATTTTTCTAATGTTTTTAGAACGAGACAATGGTAAATTTGGAAGTGAAAAAAGGTCGTCGACTCATGTCTCATAAGTCCATTCCACACACTAATTTATCCAATACAATTTTTCCCTATTCGAAATGCCCTGTTTATCTACGTTTTCTCTCAATATGAAACTCACTCAATTATTTTGTACATTCTTAAATAATTTTGTTCTGTCGTATTAGTATATGCTGCAATCACCATACCTACAGAATATCCACAATATTTCAATCATTGTAAATATCAAGGCATTACAAATGTTCACCGAATTTACATCAACGCAAAAGTTTAATTTACAACTCATCTTTACTTACTGCCTTTTGGCTAACAACGACGCCCTATTGCGTTTTGTTGTGTATGTATACAAAAAGAGATATTTTGATGAGATTTTAACAGTGCTATAATTTATGGTAACGCAGATTGAAAAAAAAATATTTTCAACCTGATTTTATTTCACAATAATTACGTTTCCATATGTCTGGTGCCATATGTGCTTGTATTACAATATTTTTTGTAAAGTTAAAATGTTGTGAAAGTATCAAAGACGTTTGTTTTTTTTTCCCTTCAGCATACAAATTATTGTCTTACAATGTTGAGCAGGTATTTTACTACTGCTTGTGCCATATTGATTAATAATTATGAATAAAGGAATGCTATAATTTAATATTATATCGCAATAAACAAAAACATCGAAATATGTAATTATTGTCTTTAGATTTCAAAGTATAATATACAATTATGGAACTAAATAAAATGCTCATTTAAGCAAGATGTACTTTTCTTGTGTTTCGATTTCTTTTACCGCTGTGTTCATGTGTATTAACAGCATTGCTGTTAAGATCAAAATCTATTATCCTTCTCGTCGTGGTCTTTGCTATCACTGTAGCTTTGCGTCTTTTTCTTATCCGATTCATACGACAATGACATTTCACATAATAATCAACGTCAAAACAATATCAGAAACAACTCGAACGAAGTATTAATTAACGCACCAAAAGTTTTATATCCAGTCTGAAATTAAATAAACATTTTCGCACCACACATAGACTTGAAAAGCACAAGAAAACAAGTATTTGCTGTAAAGATAACAAGAGAACTGTTTTTATTTCAGCACGGCCCGTCTTTTTGTAGGTAGATAGATGACGAGTCTTGACAGTTAGCTTTCTCCAGCTCGCATCTGGAAAGAAAAGATTCGAAACTCTTTGAATAGATTTTAATAATAAAGAATATTTATATGTTTTAGCTATCAAAACGTTTCAATTCCTACCTACACTGCATCTAAAATTAATTTCTTACAAAAACGTATAATCTTCAGCTAAAAAAGCAGTGCCGTCTGCATTACAAGGGCCTACTATCTTCAAAACCGAAAGATGTTCAAACTTCGAAAGATCACTTTGCTTAAAACAGTGCGACAATAATATTTACAACAAAGGCAGCACCACCAATACCATCATTAGTATACTACCAGCACCATTAAGATTTCAACCAAACAATCTCTGTAACCGATACAGTATTCTCGTACACTGAACTGTACACAACGCGGGCTAACCACTCCTTCGCCTTGACCACAAAACTAAAGCACGAAAAAAACAGCAACCATAAAAACAAAAACAAAAACAACAGCAGCAACGACAGCACCAACCATATCCTATTTACAACGCATCCGTTGCTGGAGGTGGTTCCGCCACACACACAAACACACACAAACAAACACACACACACACACACACCTCATGCTCACCACTCGAAAACTTTTTGGTGAAGATTGCCATTATCCCTAACCGCAACATCAACACTAAAAACAACAAAAACACCAAAGCAACAACAGCAGCAACGGTAACAATAATTAACATAATGATGATAGTGACGATGGTACTGATGACGACGGCGACAACCTCATCAACAGCAAGAGCAACAACAAATACAACAACAATGAAAACAACAACAGCAATCTCTTAGAAGAACGCACCCGCTGCTGTAGGTGTTGCCGTCTGACCCACACACTTGTGTCTGTCCAGTCGGACACGCCTCGGTGAGGATGACCTGGCAGATCAGCTCGAACAGACTGGCCGTCGGCGTTGGTGGCTGGGTGGGACACGTGCCCAGACTGACCAGACTGAGGTCAGGGGCGCGGCACTTGGCCTGCTGGTACTGGCAGCTGGGGGGTCACGGGGTCAGGGGTCAAAGAGTTAGGGGTCACGGGGTCAAAGGTAAATCAAGGAGAAGAGGACGAAGTGTTAGACTAATATTTTAAGTTTGATTCAATAGTAAATATACATAAAGAAATTTCATGCATTTTTCTAACTGCGAGGGAAAATTCTAGATCGTTATAGCCATCATTATAAACATATATAACTAGAACATATTCAATATATTCATTATATTATCAAATTCATAGGAACCCCTTGAGTTGTTTTAGTTTAGCTACGTGTATTCAGTTTAAGCGCGTCCGATGTAACCGTTTTAGTGATATATGAACTAGGTGGTATTTTGTTTTAGTCATGCATTCGAATAATCCGTAGTCGGCTAAACTTTATTTTCCTACACATGCCCTCAATAAAAAAAAAACGTTCAATTATCGTAAGGCGTGTATTCCGCTTTTATAAGTCCTGCTTAACCGATTTCACTAATACAGGAACATTTTTGGTTTAGCCGTGCATTAGATATAAACATATACGGCTTAACCGATTTTCCCTCTATTCTGGCCTAAATTTCAGCCTTACAAGTCATCGTAGGTGACCCCGTCACTGGCACAGACCAGGTTGGCTGTGGCTGGGCAGGTCAGGGCCAGGAGCTCTGTGCAGACTGCGTCCGGTTGATCTTTCCCTGCGCATGCACCGTAGTACAGGATGTGGATATCCAGGTCTGCACAGTGGGCTTTGGCAAAGTCACAACTGAAAATAATACATGGGATTTGGTTGTAAAAAAACAACCTTGGATATACAAAATTCAAACCTTTTTTATTTATTACATCACAGAGAAATGAAATAGAATTCCAGTGCAGTGTAAATCATAAATTAAAAAAAAAAAAATTGTTTTTTAAACACTTGCGTAGGGTACTGCGTATAGTAGAAATTATGTTTCCAATTAGTTGTTGTTTTTTTTTAAGTTTCATTTTGCATATTTTAAATTTTCTGCGACACTTACATAACTGTAACTGGCTTTACAGTGATACTAACCAAATGTCACAACAATACAAAGAAGCAAAGGTTTCAGTAATTGCCTCCAACATATTTTTTGTCATCTAGTTAAAAACTGGCCCTCAGCATAAACCAAAGTGTATGGGATCTTATATAGGAAAATTTAATCACAGAATAAAGGTGTTCCCAAAAGGATCAGGTTCGAATCTCGATCAGGCAGCCTTTCCCTGGGATGGCTGGATTGGTGTGGTGCACATAATTATAATGTGACCAGCTGAAACAGAAGTCCCGGTATCCTGGCACTGTCTCTGTGTGGTAGCACGAACAATTAACAGAGGTACACAGTTTAGTATCGCCAATTGTTTTGAGAAAGCCTGGCTCTTGCCCTTAGTAGTTTCGTTTGGTTTTATCTCCATGTTAGCATGTCAATCTAATGTATCTTATAACCTGCAGACCAAATTGTACCATGGCCTCTCTCAAGTTTTCTTACTAGGCACTGAAGAAAAATGATGTCGCGCTGTCTTATAACCTTTATTTCAGCGAGTACCGCCCGATGTGAGTCCCTGAGCTGCCATTAATTTTGTTCACATTTGAAGAAAAAACGTTTAGAAAAGCAGAGTACAATAGAAGAACAAAAAACTGGGAGCGAGCTGCCTCAATTGATATGGCGTTGGTGTCCCAATCGGAAGGTAGCCGCTTTGAACCCCAAGATAGGTAAAAAAATGTATTTGTCCAATTTTGTCCCCTACTGGTTGGGTCGGCGTCAGTAAGATGTGACCAGCTAAGACAGGATTCCAGGTCTCCACGCACTGTCTCGTGTGTTCAGCACATAAAATTGTGGGACGTTAGGCTTGGGGCCCGTCCACAATATAACCTACGTAGTGCCTGACTTAGAACTTTAAGAAACAAAACAAACAAACCAACCTGGTAGGGTACGTGATTCCATTATTGCCGCAAATGTTTCTGGGCGGGTCCAAGGAGCAGTCCAGTTTGGAGACCACATCGTTGCACAGCTGCTGTGTGGAGGTGGATGACTGGCCCTCCACAAAACTCACTGGACAAAAATATAAGTACACATGAGTTCATGTTTGCAAGTGTAGGACAATGTTTGTACTGCCACATTATGTCATTTATGTCAGACTTTGAACAAACTGTAATGAAGAACTCTGGCGAAAAATTATTTCAAGCAGTGATATGGTTTTCTAATGCCCAGTGTCAGCAACAAGGCTATAACACGGGTGGGTCCCAAGCCTAAAGTCCTGCAATTTTACTCTTTTGGTGGTTTAATTATTTATCTTGGGATCGCAAACGGAGTCCTATACGATTATAGCTATGATAGAGAGTAAAGCATCGGAAAAATAAATTTTGTCTGCATCTTGATTCTTCTTTATATGATTTTCTTTCTCTTTGCCCCCCCCC
>RQTK01000627.1:107715-148708 GCA_003991915.1 Elysia chlorotica
TCTCTCTCTCTCTCTGTCTCTCTCTCCCTCTCTCTCTCTCTCTCTCTCTCTCTCTCTCTCTCTCTTTCACTCTCTCTCTCTCTTTTTTCTCTCTTTCTAAAAAATATTTTTCTCTCTTTCTCTCTCTTTATTTGCCTATAATTACTTTATTTATTTCCCTTCATATTTCTGTTTCTGCCTTTCTGTGAGTCTCTCTATCATTTTGTCCGTCACTCTTTGTCTTTCTATTTCTTCCTTTCATTCTTTCTTCTTCTACCTTTCTATCTTTCTTTTTTTATTCTATCTTTTTCTACTTCACGGAGGATGGGAGAACAAGAGAAAGACAGAATGTTGAATGCTTCTGGATATTTTCTTCTAACTCTGAAAATGCTATAAATAAATCATAAATCATGTTGTTTAGGACAACAAAATCCGAGAGAATACATGGACATAGGCATGACTAAGATAAGAAAACAAAGCGTTCTGAAATGGTTTGGTGATTAAAATCATATTTATACAATGATATACGCATTAACCTTTGATCAAATGTTCGTGCATTATAAACAATATACTTTAAGCGTCAATTGGTAAACAGAATCATTCTGTAGTTGATAGACTTCTTTAACATCAGAACTAATTACAAAAAGATGATCACGGGATGCTAGGCAAAAAAGTTGTAGAGCGATAATTGTATCTAATAGTTTGTACCATCAGGCCTGTTGGCATAGAAGTCGGTGTTAAAGTTAAATAATAATATACTAATATAAAAGACGCGCAGCACTTACCTATAAAAGCGGTCGCAAGGATTGCAAAAACAATACAACTTTGTGACATTATGATGGCGATAGAATGTAATGACATATAACGTAAAAAATACTTTTAAATGTAGCTTTAGATTTAAACACCGGTGTCTGGTGAATGTGTTGTTATTGTTCGATTTTTCTGTTGTTGTTTTTTGTTGTTGTTGTTTTATTTTTGGTTGTTGTTGCTGTTGTTGTTTTCAGAAAAGTAAAGTTGTAAAGATGTTCAACCTTCTTGATTGCAACGTCTTAGTAATTATTTAAAATAGTGGTCGTAGTAGATCTAATGAACTGAAGAGTTTTTCATTCATGTCCACACGCCATGCTAATCTAGAAAGATCTGTCTCCACCAAAAATAGGTCTCAGAAATCACGATTCTACACATGTAGTTAGCAGATGACCACCAGATAAAAACGTCTGGACGTCATAAGTCCGCAGTGCTGACAACCAACCCAGCTATTGTAGAGTATTATTCTAGCCAAACACGGGTCAGAAGATAGTTAGAAATACGACTTTTTGGCATTAAATTGGCAACTATGTGTCCAGCCAGCACCAAACACACCGTGGGATGGAGAAATACATGCACAGGCCCAACCAGATCTACGCAATGAATTAACCTGTCTGATGCCAGTGGTCAAGAATCGCCCATTGTTTTTATCGCGATGTCCAAAGACGTTGGAAGAAAGTTGTCTTAATAGTGGGACAGTAGGTGGTCTGTGGTTTCTTATCTTTGAACAAGCACACAGTTGCGTCATAGCTTCTGGATTCTGTGGCGCTAGCGTCAGGTATAGGCTTAAAGTCTGCGACAGAGACACCCAAGAGAAACATTTTACATTTATACATTATTTAAAAAAACACAGTAACAAAAATACATCTGATTACTAGGTTGAACGTGGTACTTCGTAAAAAAATCCCCCCTCCCCCTTAACACTTAATACTTGTAATACTTAGTAAGTCCGAATACGTTGGAATAGGAAGGATACTGAGGAGGATTGTTACTAAATAAGTTGAAACCAATTGAAACATGAAGGGTATTGGGGATTATTACTGAAAAGGTTGGAAGAAGTTGGAATGTGAAGAATATTAAAGGATGACCGATAAATAATTTAGAGCAAGTTGGAAAGGGAAGAGTAGTGGGGATTTTGTCTGAATAATTTGGAGCCAGTTGGAAAAGGAAGAGTATTGGGAATCGTTGCTAAATAAAAAGTTGGAGTGGTTACAATGGCATGAACGTATAGCGTAATTTTTTCCCATCAGTTTTATTCAGCATCGCTGCCCGTACGAATAGTTAAAATTTCGTACCACCACTATAATGTCACTTCTGATTTTGTCTAAACTGTCTTAATACTTGTTGGTCTTACATTAGTTCAGATTCTTTCTATAACGTTGACGCTCTTAATTCTGCTTGTTATATACGTCTGCCCGATGTAATCTCTTCTCTTATCTTTATTGGCCTCTCTATTGAGCTCTACCTCTCTCTATCTTAATCTCTCTCTTTTTCTCTTTCTCTTTCTTTCTGTATCTCTCTTTCTCCCTCTCTCTCACGCACACATACACACACACACTCTTCACTCTCTAGATTGCGCTATTTCTTTATATGTTGTTCCCTCTCCCTCAGTGGTGCATTTTCTCTCTCTCTCTCTCTCTCTCTCTCTCTCTCTCTCTCTCTCTCTCTCTCTCTCTCTCTCTCTCTCTCTCTCTCTCTACCTATCTATCTATCTATCTATCTATCTATCTATCTATCTATCTATCTATCTATCTATCTATCTATCTATCTATCTATCTATCTATCTATCTATCTATCTATCTATCTATCTATCTGTCTATCAATATATATATATCTATCTTTCCATGTACCTGTCTAACTATCTGTATACTTACCTATTTGCCTATATTATATCCATTAATCTATCTGTCACCTGTATCAATCTAATGATATGTCTACCTACCTATCTATCTGTCAACTTTTTCTTTCCCTCCGCATGCTGCTACAACTTTTCAAAAGTGCAAGTTTGTTGTCCGCATTACTTCCTTTTTCTCCCCCCCCTCTCTCTCTCTCTTTCTCTCTCTCTCTCTCTCTCTCTCTCTCTCTCTCTCTCTCTCTCTCTCTCTCTCTCCCTTTGCTACATCTTTGCTCATGTAGAGTACTTATGTTTATAATTGCAGTAATTATGATGAAACTAAGTCAAGTATGTCCTCTAAGGTCTAACCACACTTGCCGCAGAAAGTTGGATTAAGATCAGGGTGACCTAGCCCACCTGCTAGACTAGATAGATCAGTTTAGGTCTAGATCTAGATCTAAAATCCAGATCTAGTCAAAACAAAATCTTCCAGACGACAGTGTAGGTTTGGGCCATAATCTGTGGTTCGGGCACAGACGGGTTTCTATTAATAGATCGGAGTTTCCGGAAGTTGGTGTGGTTACTTCACCTTTCTTCCGGGTTACCGTGGAATGTGTGTTTGTACGCTGTTGCTTGTGGTGAAAATCAGGGCGTAGAGGAACTTAATTGCTTCACTCTAGACGAAATCATGTCACTTTAAATGAATTAGTCGAATTGGAGAGAATTTTTGGTGAGGGAGAGCGATACTGGACAAAACGGCTAGGAATAGTGTGGGGCGCTAGATGGTTCAGTCGATGGTCGTTTGGACTGGCGAGCATGAGGTACGAGATTTGAACCTCAGCTGGGGACCTCTTCAGAAAACATCGGGGGAGTAAAACCATGTAAATTTCTGCTAACAAGTATCTAGTGAGTTTGTCTACATAACGAAAGACAGACAAACAGAGACACAGACAGACAGACAGAGACACAGACAGACATACACACACACACAGAGACACAGACAGACATACACACACACAGACAGACATAGTGGCAAAGAGACAGACAGGCAGTTGTCAGTTGAATTGGTTTAACGTCCAGCATCAGCACTATATAGACTATATGTAGACGGACCCCAAGACTGACGTCTGACAATTTCATGTGCTGCCACTCACGAGGCGGGAGTACCATGACTCCTGTATCAGCCGGTCACATTAAACTGACACCGACCCAACCAGTAGGGAGCGAAATCGCCAGGGCTCGAACCACGAACCTTTTGTATCGGAAGCCGATCTTCTACTCCATGCCCATCGCCCCCCCCCCCTTTCCGACTGACAGGCAGACACAGAGACACACATGCAGACATACAGGCACACAGACATATAAGGGGAGAGAGAGTGAGAGAGAGAGAGAGAGAATGAAAAAAAAAAGAAAAAAAGAGTTTGAAAGAGAGAGAGAGAGAGAGAGAGAGAGAGAAGAGAGAAGAGAGAGAGAAACATAGAGACAGAGAGAGGGAGAGAGAGTGAGAGAGAAGAGAAAAGATAGAGAGAAAGAGAGAGAGAGAGAGAGAGAGAGAGAGAGAGAGAGAGAAAGAGAGAAAAAATAAGAGAGAGAGAGAGAGAGAGAGAGAGAGAGAGAGAGAGAGAGAGAAAGAGACAGAGAGAGAAAGATTGACTGAGTCAGCGAGATAACTGCACCAAGTTCGGTGGGCGGGCCCACCATCAAAGAGCCGAGGTTACGCGACGTTTTCCCCAGTTACGCCCAGCGCAGAGCTGATAACCTCCTGGGCCACATAATGTCTGGGAAAGTGTACCCGCCATCCCAGCATGCCCTACAAGGTACCCTCACTATGAACTGGAAACGGTTTCACGCCTACGTAAAGCCCGTGTTGACACAGTGGGCAATATATTTCCCTCTCCACGTTTCAAACATCCCACCTTCTTCGGCAGCCAAACAGGGCCACGTATCCATGCAGATGTAGGGTTCATTGGGACATTCAGGGCACGTACATGTATCTAATCAGAGACCGCATCCAAACAAGATGGCGACTGTTTACCCAGACACGCCTGCGCGCCCCCACCCTACTTCAGGTGACGTGACCGCTGGATATGGGTAATGGTGGGTATATCAGTTTGGAGCAGCGAGGGGAAATTCACTGTGATAGTCGTCTATTCCTCCCTGCCTATCTCTGTCTCACCGCGAAGGACCAACTTTTGGACTCCTATTTTTCAGGTATGGTATCCTTTTTACTAAGTTGAAACTTTTTTCTTATTTTTTTTGTAAGTGGTTGACTCGTATGATGGTACTTCACAATCAAGTTATCTGCATTTGTTGTAAGTGAAGTCACACAAAAAAATGAAACCAAAAATTAACCTTTTCACGAAGCGCTAATAAAGTTACAATAATGTATTCCTTATGGGCGCACCATTTCATTGGTTTCCCGAGTGGATATCAGCAGCGAATAAAGTTTAGTGCTGTGCCTTTGATCATAAGCCATGTACTCTGCCAACTTCATCATTCACATAAATTCATGCCCGAAAGGAAGCTTGTTCTGTTTGTCACTCACTAACTCTTTACCTGGCTAATTAGTCGTGGTGATGACCTTTGTGCCAGCTATAGACAGGCCTGTCTTCTCCTATCATCCTGATTAAGGTCGGGTTGTTTAGTCAGCTCCGCCCCCTTGATGTTGTCAATTCTTTTACTCAACTAGGGTGAATCAGGCACAAGTCGCTAACATATGTTTTGAGCCATAGACCTTTGAACATGGAAAACTTCTGTGTATTGACTGTTTTGTTATTATTTCCAAATCAACTGATTCGAAAAATGATAGAGTGGTAATTTTTCACAGTACATTAATTTTTTCGATTGAGTTCAGTTCTAGATAAAAACAGGAACAGACAACAGAAAAAATAGAAATAACTTTTATGGAAATATCTTTATGCAAGACAAGAAAAACTACAAATAATGTTTCCATCAAGGCGATGATGCAAGAACTGTTGCATGATCGCCGATGTCTGCAAACGAGCCATCACAAGAAGAAGTCTTTATAATTATGCGATGTATGAAAATACCGCTTCTATGGAACTTGATAAGAATAAAGTTTTCACTCGTGGAATAATTTATGCTGAATTTTAGCACTTATCATTCTCTTTCTCTCTAAAGCAAGTTTGAGTGCATTGCATAATTCTTTCCTGTTTTATCGGGAGAGGTGCATTGGATGCATGGCACGACTGGTGAAATCTGTTAAGATCCTAATCTTAAAACCAATTATGGGAAACAAATAATTTTATTATGACTTTTCTGATGCGGTTGTTGTTGTTATTGTTGTTGTTATTGTTGTTGTTGTTGTTGTTGTCGTTGTCGTCGTTTTGTTATAATTCTATTTTTGGAAAAGTCTTTGAACCATCGTTGTTTGGGCCGCCGGTGTGGTGAAAACTAGCACAGCTGTATAGGCCCAAAATTGCGACGACAGTCTCGTTGGTAATGAATTTCATTGGAGAGTCAAATGGTTGTACACAGTCTTATCAAAGACACATTACTTGGTTTCTGTCCTACCAGACTTTGACTACCAGTCACCTCAGCAAAAACCACTATGAAGTCTCTGTACGTCGTCTTGGCAATCCTTCCCGCCACAGGTGAGTTAACTTGGCGTCCAACGTCACCAATATATAAGCTATATTGTGGTCTGGGCCCAAAATTATCGTTTGGCAATGTTACGTGCTGACACACATGGACAGCATATATCTCTCAATATGAATAGTGCTATACATTTTTGGATGAGCACAAGAACAGTTTTCTCACTTTAGACTTTTACTTATTGATGTATCATTTTTTCATTGACGTTTTTGTGTTATCCAGTGTAGTTACGCATTCAGTTCTTTAGTTACCTCTGTATTTATTGACGTCTCTCAGTGTGATATAATGTTGTTACCTATTTAGCTCTTTGTACATCTCTGTATTATTCATCTCTTTGTGTGTGGTCCGATTATGTTACGCATTTGTCTCTTTATTCACCTATGTTTTTATTGACGTATCTGTATGGGATCCAGTGATGTTACGCATTTATCTCTTTATTGACCTATGCATTGGTTATTCAGATATCTGTGGTTTAGCTCTTTATTCATCTATGCATGTAATCATGTATCTGTGATTTAGCCCTTTATTTATCTATGCATTTATTGGCGTATCTGTGTGTGATCTAGTGTTGTTACGCATTTATCTCTATGCATTGATTATTCACATATCTGTGATATAGCTCTTTATTGATCTATGCAATAACTATTAACGTATTTGTGATATAGCTCTTTATTGATCTATGCAATAATTATTAACGTACCTGTGATTTATCTCTTCATTGATCTCTGACTTAATCCCCATCTACCTATGTCACCCCCCCCCCCCCCCGCGGCCCACCCAGTGCTGTGCATGAACTGCACGGGCCAGGCTGACGGCAACTACGAGATCGGGTGTCGCTCATACACCATCTGCGCCAGCGGCAAGTCCAACATCATCAGCTGCGAGTCCGGCACCGCCTACAACACGGACACCGGCAAGTGTGACGAGTGAGTGACACACAGTTACTGAACATGTGTGGGGTTTACTGAGATCCAGTGACAGTATCTGGGCTATACATTGTATTTAGCATGGGCAGTTCCCAACACTAACACCGGGTTTTTTATAAGGTCTAATGTTAGCAACTATATTTTGGAGTTATCAAGCAATCGATAAAACAATAATAGTTTGCTGAAATTATAACGCAAATACAGAACACTCAGAATCATACTAAGTTCGAGTTACTGTAGGCTATACTGTGGATGCCTCCCAACAATAACGCCTCATATTTAAGGGGTTATCAGGAATCATATCTCAGTCTGGCATATTACTAATACTATACTGGCACCGATCCAGACAACGATCCTTGGTCTCTAAGTGTTCCGATGTTCTCAAGGAGGATCCAGATCTATAAATGGCAACGGGACCCCAAAACGAGATGTGCAGAACTGGTCGACCTCAGCTCACAAAAAATAGGATTTGTCTATAAGGATAGCCATACCATTTGGGAATCAACTTTACATGAACGTGTGGACATTTTTTTTAAATATCCAATTGCATTGCAGTTTTGGTGATTAATGAGTAATACACTGCACAACCATGTGCATTTCGCTCACCCATCCAACCAAAATGTGCATTCCGCTCTCCCATCCAACCAAAATGCATATTTCGCTCTCCCATCCAACCAAAATGCATATTTCGCTCTCCCATCCAACCAAAATGTGCATTTCGCTCTCCTATCCAACCAAAATGTGCATTCCGCTCTCCTATCCAACCAAAATGTGCATTCCGCTCTCCTATCCAACCAAAATGTGCATTCCGCTCTCCTATCCAACCAAAATGCAACTTTCGCTTTTCCATCCAACCAAAATGCATATTCGCTCTCCCATTCAACCAAAATACATATTTCGCTCTCCCATCCAACCAAAATACATATTTCGCTCTCCCATCCAACCAAAATGCATATTTTGCTTTCCCATCCAACCAAAATGCATATTTTGCTTTCCCATCCAACCAAAATACATATTTCGCTCTTCCATCCAACCAAAACGCATATTTCGCTCTCCCATCCAACCAAAACGCATATTTCGCTCTCCCATCCAACCAAAATGCATATTTCGCTCTCCCATCCAACCAAAACGCATATTTCGCTCTCCCATCCAACCAAAATGCATATTTCGCTCTCCCATCCAACCAAAATGCATATTTCGCTCTCCCATCCAACCAAAATGTGCATTTCGCTCTCCCATCCAACCAAAATGCATATTTCGCTCTCCCATCCAACCAAAATGCATATTTCGCTCTCGCATCCAACCAAAATACGAGTACATATTTTGCTCACCCATCCAACCCCAAACGCCCCTGCCCCCTCGCCCAGCATCAACAACATCCCCCCTCCGTGCGGCGTGATGAAGGACTGCTCTGCCCTGGACAACGCCCGCTACGCCGACACCGACAACAACTGCCGCTCCTACTACACCTGCAACGGCGGCACCTTCGTGGGACACAACTTCTGCCCTGCCAGTGAGTTTGTGTGTGTGTGTGTGTGGGTGGGTGGGTGTGTGTGTGTGTGTGTTTGTGTGTGTGTGTGTCTCACTGTCTGCAAACGATGCGGATGGGGAGTTTCAATTTGCTGCTTATCGTCCAATGTCACCTCTGTATAGGCTATATTGTGGACGGGCCTCAAGACTAACGTTTGACAATTTTACGTGATACCACACAAAAACCTGGACCCTGTCTCAGCTGATCGCTCTTTACAAAAACCGACTCAACCAGGAGGGGAAAGGGGTGGTGGAGGGAGGGTATTGCTTATCTGGGGTTGGAAGTAATATTTGAGAGTGCTTAAGCTTCATAACTTAATTACGGGACATATCGCTTCCAAGCAATTTTAAATGAATTTGTGGAGTAGTTTCTGTGTGTGAGAGGGAAAAATGTACTATTATCCAGGACGGCTAGTAGTAAACCCTGACTGGTAGTTTCGTGTAGTTCTGCGAAGCCAATGCTTATCATTATAAATACAAGCAGTTTTAATTTGTATGTAACAACGAAGTGTTAGAAATGGCTCTGTGTGGGAAATAAATCAATGTAGGCCTCAAACTAGAGGGAATTCAAGCTACATGCATTTTTCATGTACTCTTGCCTTACAAAGGCATAAACAATTCGAGGATATAAAATCACCTTTGCGTGGAGATACATGAAACTAGTAGTACCTCACAATCATCCATTCTTTTCTTTTTTTTTTATATAACTACCACTTCTTAAAAACCAGAAAGTTATTGAGCAGGTAATATAATGGGAAGAATTCCTTAGTTGCCCACGCGAAATGCCTTCCATAAACCCTCAACCAAGTATTTTTCTTTTCTTCATCTTCCCATCCACAGATCTTGTTTTCAACGAAGAAAACCAGGCCTGCGACTACCCAGACAACGTGAGGGCGCCCTGTGGAACAAAGGTCTAATCTGCACTAGAGCCGAGTTTGCCCTCAAGTTCGGGGGTTGACATCGACAACACCATCACTATTTTGATATCATGTTTCAGACATTAAATGTATTTCTATATGACTGATTTTTTCATTCAAATAGGCTATTGTAATTTTATCTCTACTAATAAAACAATACAATAAAAATATGAAGAGTTTGATCTGGTGTTATGATTTGGAAGAGAACTGTTCTTGGTTTATTTATTTTAAGCTTGACTAGTTGAGGGTGAACACATAATCGCCATTCATCGCCAGGAACGATGTGCCAACATGAAAAATAAGGCACGTGAAATACCTAACATTATAACTAAGTAAAAACATTCGGTACATAATCACCGCCACAGGTATTGCCCAGCACCTGCTGCTATTAGGTGATACTACTGTTGCTGCTGCTATTACTACTACTACTACTACTACTACTAGTACTACAACTACTACTACTCTACTACTACTACTACTACTACTACTACTACTACTACTACTACTACTACTACTACTGCTACTGCTACTACTTCTTCTTCTTCTCCTCCTACTGCTTGTGGTCTTGAATTGCCATGCTAATAAAATAAAATGTATTTAATTTAAAAACAAAAATCCATGATTTTTTTTCCTTTGTCTTTATTTCACACGCATACATTTCTTTTCGTTAAACAACAAAAATAGTTCACAACATGAAGCGGCAATAGCCAGTTTACAATTGAAATGTTTGAATGAACTTTAAATAACCATACATGCAGTTTTGAAATTAAAAATAAATATCTTTGAAATGACAGTAAATACAATATGTAAATGCAAACCCAAAATGCACTCTTTATAATAATTATTTATGGAACTTGAATGTTTCTGAAAGAATAAATTAAATGCTGGAAAATATTCAACGGATAGCTTAGTCCTCAGAGCACTAGGCTGAATAGCAGAACCGAGCTACAAAACAGTGGTGGTCGTATACTTACCTCTAAAAAGATCCTATACCTTTGTATATGGAGATTTTATAGTTCTCTTTATGATCCTGAACTTCTTAATAGGGTCCAACGCTTCTCTATAGAGAGATCCTATACTTGTCTCTAGGGAGATCCTATACTTCTCTTTAGGAAGATCCTATACTTTTGTATAGGGAGATCATATACTTCTCTTTAGGGAGATCCTATACTTCTCTATAGGGAGATTCTATACTTCTCTTTAGGAAGATCCTATACTTCTCTATAGGGAGATCCTTTACTTCTTTATAGGGAGATCCTATACTTCTCTTTAGGGAGATCCTATACTTTTCTTTAGGGATATTCTATACTTCTCTTTAGGGAGATCCTATACTTCTCTATAAATAGGGAGATTTTAAACTTCTCTATAGGGATATGCCATACTTCTTTATAGGGAGATTGTATACCCCTCAATGCTCATACCAATAACAACTTATTCAATCTTTTGCAAAGAAATACAAGACTATTAAAAAACAAAACAAAAAACGTCATCTTTTTCGATAAAGCGACAATAAATTACACAATTATATTTTCTAAAACGAAATGATATAAAATTAGATAAAGTGAAAGAAGAGAGACTGAGACAGAGACATAGAGAGAGAGAGAGAGAGAGAGAGAGAGAGAGAGAGAGTACTTGTGAGAGAGACAGAAAGAGAAAGAGATAGAGAGAGAAAAAGAGACAGACAGACAGACAGAGAGACAGACAGACAGTCGGACAGAGAGACAAAGACAGGGACAAAGAGAGTAGTTGTTGTAGTAGTTGAGTTGGTTTAAAGTCCAACATCAGCACTATAGCTATATTGTGGACGGGCCCCAAAAATTAAGTCTGATATTCTTATGTGCTGCCACACACGAGACATAGCGGGGATACCATGACTCCCGCCTCAGCCGATCACATTTAACTGACACCGACCAAACCAGTAGGGGGTGAAATCGCCAGGGCTCGAACCACGGACCTTTTGCGTTGGAGGCCGATGTTCTACCCCATGGACAACACCGCGCGCCCAGACAGAGAAATATGGATCATATATGGGTAAAGAATCATATTCACAGTTCATGACACTATCTCAAAACAAAACAAAAAACAATTGAGGCAACAAGCAATGCTCACGTTTCCATTACAAATCCACAACACTCTCAATTCAGATTCCATCACTTAAGTCGTAAAATGGTCTAACAATTAATAAAAATACAACAGATTTGTAAGACCATCTACCAGGTGGTACCATTTTATATTGAGGTGCCAGATTGTCATATCACAAGAACGAAATGTGTAAACATTAATTTTGATGTGCTCCATATTGCAACTCGGAGCTTCCAGGATTGTATCCATGTCAGTTCAAACTCAATTGTTGCTTTTGATCTAGATAAATATGTTTCAGTCCCATGAGGATATTTACACAAATTAATTTTTTGGAAAAAAAAATTGTTCTAGGCCTAGACTATCAGATTCTAAGCAAGATTCGAATGTTAAAAAATATATATTTTCAATATTTTTACATGTATATTTTAAATGCATTTTTGTCTTAATGTCACTACCTTCGGGGTAATAAAAAGCCTTCATGTTGAAAGAGCATATTGCCTTTATTGGTATGGAAAATCAACGTCTGGATTTCATGTATAAATTTAACAATAAGCTTAAGAGGCCAATATCATAAGAACAGTCCATAATATAAATATCTAACTTTCTTGTTCTGTTATGGCCGGTTATTAATTCTGTTATCATGAAGCAATGGAGTTATTTAGCTCTACAGAGGTTAAAAATTAATTTCCTTTTGTTGGAGAATATGAATGAGAGTGGTGTCCGCTTAGGATAAACCTCTTGGGGAAAGCCGAAGGGTTTATTTTCCCTAGTTTACATCAAACAAAGAAAAAAGGAAAGTGGTACCATGAAAAAGGTGTATATATAAAGCTAAAGCCATAGTTAATCTTCAACATATTCCAATATAGAACAAATTAATTTTTTTAAAGTTATTCTCTAAATAAAACAAAAGAACATAACAATGAAGTCTTCTTGAGTTTCTCTAATGTTCTGTGTCAAGAAAGCAATACCTAAGAAAATAAAAATGTGCA
The DNA here is from genome assembly GCA_003991915.1 of Elysia chlorotica. NCBI lineage: Eukaryota > Metazoa > Mollusca > Gastropoda > Plakobranchidae > Elysia > Elysia chlorotica. The sequence goes on from RQTK01000627.1 coordinate 120,395, forward strand.
TTGAAAAAAAAAATGATCATAAAACTGGCCCCATAGCAACTTGTAAAAAAAAGAATTGAAAAAAAAGAAGCAAAAGATCTCTTAAAAGCTTTAAACAAAATAGTTTTAACATAATGTAACTACAAATGTAAAAAAAAGTCAAAACCAACAAAGTTAGCACATATATAAAGTTATAAACATATTACTCTAAAAAGACAGTGAAATTCACTAAAGGAAATGTCATGCTTACGTAATACAAAAAGAAAATGTACCTTTTCTTGAAAAGTATTGACCAAAAAAAGTTTAAAGGTTGCACGGAAACTGTAGGTTTCACTGAAAGACTGTTAACAATTAAAAAAGTAAAAGTAAAATTTGTATACTAAGTCTGTGAGACAGAACAGTAGAAATGAGTGGAAAAAAAAAAGTTCTTTTGGTCCTGATGCTTCATAACTGCATTGGTGAATAAAGTTCAATATTAAATTATATACTTTTTGATTTTGTCTTTGAAATCTAAGATTAAGTGGAGTGCTCAAAGTGGAATAAAAACCAAATTGTTCTCAAGTTACTTGACATTTAATACAAGTTATATTCAAAGCGTATAATTTTCTATTTGTGTGTTTTGTTGGTTCAGCATCCTCAATGTAACAAGGTGGTTGAATGATTGTAATGTTTGTTCAGTGTTAAATCTCCATGGTTTTCTTAAAAATTCCTCATCAGCTTTTCTTCAACTTTCAAGCCAAATGTGAGGCATCAGTTTAGAATAGAACCTCAGACCTCTTGTTTGTAAAGTTTGGGCTGCTACTAACAGATCTATCCAGCACCTATGGATATTACATTGTATCCCTCAGCTACCAGAAGGGCATTTCTCTTTTTGTTGTTGTTGTAGTTTTTAGATTATTTTAAAAAAAAAAGTGTATCCTGTGTAAGAAGCACAGATGCTGCTATTGATGCTACTATTGTTTTACTCTTATTTAGTAGGTAAAAAATGTTATGGAGGATTATTATGTATGACACAGTTTGGCTGCCGAAGACAGACTTAGATCTTGGGTTGACAGGTTTAATGTGGAGGTATAACCATACTATAATACTAGTACTACTACCTTTTATTAGGAACAGATAAGCGTCCTTTCTTTTACACCCTGAGATAGTTATTGATCTTAAAATAACAATGCAAGGGGATACCTAAATATCTCTGAGATATACATACTATTCTCTTAGGCCACTGAAACAATAAGTAACAAACTCTTTACATCAAGTTGTAAGTTACTGTTTTAGGAGGCCAAATATACAAAAGGTCTCTCACTTCACAGAGGTTTAGTCCCTTCACTTTCTCTTTCCATTTCTCTAGGTCTATTTGTTTGTATGTTTGTTTGTTGTTTGTGAGCAACACGCCTATCTCCACGCCAGTTCGCAAGTCTCTCTGATACACAGAGAGACAGAGCGGGGATACCAGGTCTTCTGTCTCAGTCAGTCACATCAAACTGAACCATCCAGGAAGCAGAAAGACAACCTGATTGGAATACAGATCCAGGACCTTCCAACTAGACGTTGGTCACTCTATTGACTGAGCTAACTCCCACCCGCTCTTTCCAAACTCACCACCTTTTGATTGTAACAAATTTGATAATGGAATGTTGAACCAATGACTAGAAAACGTGCATTGGTAAAATGATCAACATATTGCAGAAAATCGCACTGTCAATGTTTGTACTGTCTTATGGCTTTAAAAACTGTAGAGGTATTGCCATGATCGAAATAAAAAATTAAAAATATTTTTAAGGTGCACATAGTACAACTGCAATTTGTATTCAAATAAAATAAATTTTACAAATTTCTCTTAATGCTACTACAGGACATGGTAAAGTCATCATATGGTTAGAATAACAAAGTGATGTATTTATAAAATACATATTTGATAAAGTATCATTCAAAATTTTTTATCAAAACACTGTTTAAAAAAAGGAAGAGAGAAAGACAGATTCAATCAAATAGTTTTTTTTTTAATTGTTATTGTAAATTATGCTTCTCACCACAAACTTGCTTTACCTTTTAAAAACAACATCAATCCTCTAGAGAAAAAAAAAACAGAAACAAAAAGCACTACAGCATATTACAGATACAATATTTGATTACAACAAGTTAATGGCATAACAAAAATAACAATCATCAACAAAAAAAAACAAAAAAACAAAGTAAGTGTGAAATTAAAAAAATAATAAAAATGCTTTTGAGTCCATAAACAAGAAAAACATCACACAAAAAAGTTTTACACAATTTTGTAGTGAAGAGTATGCCAGTAAAACAGCATTAATCGTGTAAATTGAAATTGAAATTAAAAGAACACATGAGCTCTATCACTAAATTATACGGATGTTTTTCTTAACTTCATATATTGACTAGGATCAATACAGATATTGAAAATATTAGCAGCATTGAAGCCTTTTTTATATTGTAGTTGCAAAAAAAAGTTTGTTTAAATTTCTGTTGGTCCAGCTAATAAAAGTGCAATCTTTGATTGAAGAAATCAAAGACTCTCGCCTTGTTAATGTTTCCAAGGTTCTCAACAAACATCTGATACAAATGTACCCAAGATCACGATAGCCACAGCATGGATGATCACACTTACACTTTATTGTCTAAGCAACAACGCATCTAGAATGGGGATAGAACCAACAGCCTTCCAATTAGAAGCCCTAGGTTCTACCCTAAGACCACTTCAAACCTTTATACCAAAGATTACAGTCAAACGACCTTGTTTCTCATTTTTTGGGCAGGACAACAGATGTATCCAGCTTACTGGAAATAAATGCAGCAATCATTTATAAAGTGAGCTAAATCGACATTTCCCAAAAAGTGGGTATGCCTCTTTAGATAACAGCGAACAGATGTATAATAGTATAGAGGACTACTCACAGCAACAATTAAAATTATTATGTTTGGGATAAATTTTTATTAAAAACATTAAAATTGTAGAGCTATAATTATGTATAAAAATATACATGTACTATATATATTATACAATATATAAGACGTCATGTTGGGTATAAAAAGTGCATTATAAACTTGACATGAAGAAAATGTAAAAACAAAACTTTATTCAGCTGTACCATTGTTTAAAAATGTCAAAGAATGGCCTCGCAAATTTAGTCAGGACAAAAAAACGAAAACCATAGAATACAAGGTAAAACTGAAGATTCCATTCCTTAAAGCTGTAAAGACATTGCATAAAAAAGATTCTTTAAAACTTAGAAATACTAGAAGTCCCTGACAATTGTTAAAAAATTGTGAAGAAAAGTATCTATCTTAAAAGAATTGGTTAGCATGAGAAACAGAAAAGTCTTTAAAAATGATTTTGACTGTGTTGATCTGATTATTTGAAAAACACAAATTCAACAACCTTAAAAAACACTAATGGCAGAAATGCCTGAACAACAAATATATGAGTTTTGGATATTGCCATCTCCTCCACTTATTCCCCATTGCCATACCCTGCATGATAAAAAAAAAATACAAATTGCATTTTGTTGGCATTTTGAATATATGAAACAACCAAATGTACATCTATACTGTACAAACATGGTGAAAATCAAACAACACAATAGTATTATCATTAAAGAAACTTTGTTCTCAGCTGTTGTGATTATCATATCATTTTCTCAGTTTATAAATAAATAAAATAAATGAAAAAAAAATTCCACAATGACCAATTCTCTACCAGATAGACTCTGGATTTAACATACCCATGGTTCTCCTTGAGGGATACTATACAGCAAAAATATAGGAAAAAAATAAATCACCTCTTTTTTGTCCATCATGTGAACATATAACATTTAAAATCATGGAATCCACTTCAAGTCAACTTGTCTAAAGGTGGATGTTTCTTCAACCACTTTGGACCCATTTAGTTAATCTTAATATTTATGTAACAGGTTAAGCAAACTTTTGTTTGATGTAGAAAAAAAATATTGTGGTCCCAAGATATTAACGTTGACCCGGCTTTATAGTAATTTATTTTCAACACATCTGGCAATATCATTTGAATGAGCCAAGAGAGCAATATACAGGGTTCCTCAGTCTCCAATGAAAAGTAAAAATATAAAACATGCAAAACTTCAATTAGGAACTGGTCTCTATTATGCATTACTTGACAAAATTGCAAAAGCAAACTTATTCAAAGTTTTTGAACTATTTTTATGCTTTCATGTAAAAGTTTAGAAAATTATTGAACGAATAAAAAAAAAAACAATTCATAAAGTCATGGGAACCTAATAAAAACACACACTGTGATTTTATCCTTTTTTCCCCACAGAAACAATTAGTCAAACTGTCCGTGTTGATGTTACATGATGCGTGATTTACTTAAACATGTATCACGGGAAAAACTGCAAAGAGCGAAAAAAAAAAAATGTGAAGTTAATAAGTTACAAAAAGACTTTTAGCTCACTCGCTTGAACAGGTCAGTTGACTGAAAAAAAATAAACTAGTCACTAAGGGAGAATATATCGATGGTGTACTAAATATAATAAAAAATACTAAAATTAAATGCTTTGTTAACTTGTTTGTATGTCTAATGTAACTTACAAACAACAAGATTATATCAAGGAATCCTTGCATATGCAAGGGCAAGGCATCAAATATGTGAGACTTGATATTTGAAGACCTGTGTAAAGCAGACAAAGAATAAACATTTTCACCCTCTTTAAGTTAAAACAATAGATTGTGAAAAAAAATTATGGGCATTGACATAATACATACTGTATTGTGAACTGCTCACTGCCATAAAATAGCAACAAAATTATGCAATTGAAAATGTGTATATCCAACACATTATGCCATAAACCAAAGAAACCATGACTTAAAGCAGATGATCTAAGGTGTGTGAACTTTCAAATTTTCCTGATTGAAATAGCAAATTATGAACTTTAAACATCAACAAAACAATGTTCTCTGTTTTTGAGTTTGTTTTTACGTCATAGTAACAGCTACATTGTAATCTCTTTGGAAGATCATGCTGGGTAGGATTTCAGCCTCTCGTGTCTCTTCCTCTACTTGCGCTGCTGGTCTAAGCGAGGATCAATCTCCATGCACTCTATCACTGTTACGATAAACAAAGATCCCAAGATGAAGAAAGGAAAGCTTGTATCGAATGGAGCTCCAATTGTAGGTCCGTATGTCACAGACCAAGAAAACAGCGCCCCAGACACAGTGGGCGCGATCGTCCTGAAACAAACCAATTAAGAAATACTTTATTGAACTAATTTAGCCTCTCTATGCTTACAAAGGGTCAGAAAATTGTGGCATTTTTAGTATAATTAATAGCGCTGCCTAGACTCTCTATACATTGAAAGGTTAAAAAAAATTGTGTCATTTTTAGTATAGTTTATAGCGCTGCCTAGACTCTCTATACATTTAAAGGGTCAGAAAATTGTGGCATTTTTAGTATAATTTATAACGCTGCCTTAGACTCTCTATACATTGAAAGGGTCAGAAAATTGTGGCACTTTTAGTATAATTTATAGTGCTGCCACAGACTCTCTATACATGTACATACAAAAGGCTCAGAAAATTGTGGCATTTTTAGAGTAATGTGTAGCAAGGTCGAACTGGAATGCTGGGGCAATTGGTGGTTAGTTTGGTTGAAATTTGATACCTTAACATTCATTTGCAGGTACTAGTAAATTTCAAAATATAATCAAATTAAAACTGTGTCCCCAACCTGCATATTTATTTAACACTATCATGGTTTTTACCCCCAAGAAAGATTGCTGCATAAACTTAAACCTTTTTGCCTAATGAACAATGCTTGTGGCTTAAGTGATAACCTTTGTTTTTGTTATTCTGTATTTCATTGGCTCTTTCCAATTTGTTGCCACAAAAGAATTCAAAGGAATATGTATCCTTGTCCGTTTCGTTTTCAATCTAACTGATTAAAACTGAACTTTCCTCTGCTAAATTTTTTATTTATATAATGGACTGACCATTTTTACAAAGAAATAACTTTCTGTATCCTTTTCTTTTCTTTATTGCAGATGGGTTTTTTTTTATGTTTTCTCACATATTATATTCATAGTTTCCCCCTTTTAACCGCACCCCCCGCACTAATGTTTCTTTAAAGAAAAAGTTCCAGCATGTTATTTAAAATCTGCATTTTAAATAATCTGTACGTTTTAATTTTTTTTAAATAATAGACGAGTTAAAGTTGATTGAGTAAACTCAAGTCCAGAGTGTCCCTAATTTTATCTCAAAACTCATGTAACAGTGACAAAAATATCTGAAATCTATGGTAATAGTAAAAAGAATTATCTCAAGGCTCTGGTGACAGTAACAAAAAAAATTTTCTGAACACAGTGGGTTGGACCTCTTCATCCAAGTCTTCCAATTCCAATTCCCTCCACTCATTCTTTCCCACCATTAATTTCGCTCTGCCATTCTAAGATTTAACCCATGTACATGTACCCTCACCTTCCAATCGCTGTGGCCATCATCGCAATGCCGTTAGCCGAGCCGGCGAGGTCAGGGGTCACGCTGTTGTTGATGAGCAGCGAGGTGCCGGCGAAGCAGCAGTTGGTGCTGATCTTGAAGGGAACCTGAACCAGCATCAGGTACGTCCACAGCCACGCAGGGCTGGGGGTGGGAGGCAGAGAGAGAAGGGAGAGGGAAAAGCTGTGGTGATCTTTCATAAAGTATACGCTTGGGTTAATTTGATGCAGTGTTCTATATAGAGCAAGGGAGAGAGTTCTCTCCCTCACTCCAGGTTTAACGTCTCCTTGGTTCCTCTGGAGGGTCCTATATGGCGACAGGCCTCAAGACTGACGTCTGACAAGTTTATGTGTTACCACACATAAGACAGGGCGCGTATATCATAACTTCTGTCGCAGCCAGTCAAATTATACTGACATCGACCTAACCAGTTACAAGGGACGAACATTAGACAAATAAATTTGTTTTTTTTTATTAGATACGCGGACCACTTGATCTGGAGACCAACGCTCTACCACTTGAGCCAGTTGGTCCCCCATTTGGCGCCGTGGTAGAGCATTGGAAATCTCTGATTAGTCCCACGCCATGTCTATGATTGAATGACATCACATGGACAAAATGAATCACAGTCTGGCAGTGGCAAAATAGGAACACAATCAAGAGAAAGACAGACAAGGAAATAGTGCAACAATATTGTTCGCGATAATAACGACTGAGCTACTGTGTGCCCTAAATTACTTTCTAATTACAATTATTAGTGTCATAAGTTGTGCAAAGCTTTTCCCCAGAAACTGGATGGCACATGTCTATTTTTTCTCAAATCAAAAACAATTTAAATTTATTACCCCTACGTGTTTTGGAGGAATATGAGTTGTCTAATGGTAAATTATATATACAGTCAAACCTGGCCAAGCGACCAGCTATGAACCACCCCCTTGATTTTTTACTATATAAATACACCCCATAAAACGACCACCTCTCCAACGCGACCACGACCATCTATTTTCTCTACCAAAACGGCCTTTAACCTGTTAAAGCGACCACCGCATAACATCATTTTCCAGTCTTGACCACGAAAGGTGCGGCAAACAAAAGATGACTTAACATTTGGTATGTTTGACATGCTTCACTGACCACCACGAGCTAGTGCGTCGATGTTGGGAAGATTGCGTGTCTAGACAGGTGTCAGACAAGAAGGCCTCGGTGAACAGCGGATTGTAACTTCAAAAGAGGGAGAGAGAGAAAGGGGTGATGGGGAATGGAACCAGACACATTTCCGTTAGAAGACTCGTGGTCGATTCTTGCCCCCCCTCCCCTCTCCCTCCCCTTCCCCTCTTCAACATAAAACCTAAGGTAAAGAAAAGAAAAAGACCATTGGAAAAATGGACTACCTAAAGGAAAAATAGAAGAGATATAAGAATGCGAAAGAGACAGAGAAAAATGTAGACCAAAAGAACGAGAGACGTGATATATTTGCAGACTCTGTGATCACCGTCTCCATCAATAATTTAGCGCACAAAACGCCTCACATATTTTTGTGGTTGGGAACTCAGAAGTTTTGACCTGTCCAAGACGACCACTTTGACCCAGGATCTTCAGTGGTCGTCTTAGACAGGTTTGACTGTATGTATATATGTATTATATATGTATATATAATTATATTTATATAAATAAAACCCTCTTACCTGTCGTTAAGAAGGCGCACACAGGGTACCATCTGACACGTGACCATGCAGCAGATAGCACACACGAGGAAGACCTGTGGGGCATCAGATCAATACCAGGTTTATTGATTGATTAGAACTAATTAGTAATAGAAGGATTGACATATCATGTTTGGTAAAAATTGAGTATCATGGTTATAAAGAAAATAAACATATGATGTTTTGGAATGAGTGATCTGGCAAAAAAAAATTTTACTTATGAAAATAAACAGTCAGATTTTTCCATATCAGCCTCTCAGAACAATTTTTTGAAGAACTAAACAGATATTTTGTTTAAAAAAAGGATTGGGTTGTGTATCTTCGACATCTCGCCTATGAATAGTTGGTTACATGAAAGTGCCGAAGTTGAAGCGAAGTAAACAATATCGTTTTCAAATCTGAAACCACAGAATACAGATTAAAAACAAAAGCTTACCTTTCTTATGCCAAGTTTGGACACTAGAAATGGGTACAGTTTGATTTGAAGAAAGAGAAGCGGCAAAAAAGTTGTCCCAATTGCAAAGCCTATCTCGTCTGTAGAAAAACCCAATCCACCTGAAAAGTCAAAAAGACAAAGAAATATATTATAAGCGGTTACAACTTTTTCTTATCTCATATAAAAAAATCAGCCCCTAAATACCAATTTTTCTCAGTTCTCTCAGCCTAAAATAATTTGTATTCATCTAAACACACTAAGAGAAAAATCTCCTACACAGCTTTGAATAAAATGAAAGAGACAACTTAATACTCATAGTCATACATAACAAATATTTATTCTTTGAGGAGCTGTTATAAACAAATAAAAAAAATTTAGGAAAGACGTTTCGTACTACTTGACACTCTATAGTCTGTATCTCTTAGAACAGATTTTCTAAACAAGGTTTGAATGAAGCTCTGTTTAAAAGCGTCACATTTTTCTCATACCCCTTTTAGACACTAAGTGACAATAGCCAAGGCAGCTACATAGTGAATAAAGTATTAATGGCCTTCCCTTTTTTCCTTCCTTAACCCTATTTGTATATCATAATGTGTACCCTTGTGTTAGGGCGGTGGGATCTCTGTGCTCCTAAACTTTTTAAAAAGTATAAATTTTGATAGATATTTCAGGAATACACACAACTGTGGTGCCAACTGGAAATTTATTTTTGTACTGAACTTTTTCTTGTAAAGCAACATAGCATGCTCAGACCTGTGAGTGTGCCTTGAAAAAATTGTCTGAAAATATATACCGCCTCTGGGCGCAATGGACGAGGGCGAGTTTTTTTCAAGGGGGTCTGGGGGGCATGCGCTCACAGTAAACTTTGTAAAAAGTGAGTCCAAAATACGCCCTTTAGTGAATACTGTTGGCCTATACAGATCCAACTTTAATTTTCCTGGGGAAAAGATCATGTCAGAATGTCCAACTGTTTCCCTTAGATTGGATATCCAGTTGGAAGCCGGGTCGGAAATCAGGTACGAAAAGTCTTCATTGTCGAAATTCCTACAATCATCAGAATATTTACAGGTCTGCATATTGAATCCCAAGACATAACCCCTTCATAGATCTATAATAAACTTTTTCTAAAATAAAAACCCCAAAATTTACAGAAAATTGGAATCACTGATACAATATCAAAGAAGGGAACCTACGATTTCAAAAGGAAATTCCTATGAATATTACCAGAATGTTTTGTCCCCCTCCTCCATAATGTATAATTAGGGTTCCGTCACATTATGTTAATGCTTTAAATTTTAACATTTTCAATTTTGTAATTCTCCTTCTTCAATCGAGAAATGGAAAAAAAATTACCGTAGTCCTTTTGTGTGGAGGCAAACACAGGGAAAATGTCCTCTACTCCAATAATGATGAAGGAATACATCACATAGAGCATGATGCTCGTCCACACGTTCTTTAATCTGATGTTTTACAACAAAGAAAAATGAAACATAATATATCATACAAAACTGACCATCAGAATTTGTTATGCCTTTGTTTTGTTTTTTTATATAAACCACTGTTTTCATTTCACTTGACAAATGTTTTTTGTCAAAAATGTATCGATACTTTTTCATTCTATCAAGATATTTAATATAATCCTAAATGTATTGTTACAAACGGTAGAGTACCTCAGCAGCTTGTAAAAGCTTGTCTTTTGGCACGGCAAACAGCAGGCAGAGGAACACCCAACCTCCACACATTGGCATAGATCTCCCTCGTCCTCCTTCATCGAAATACTGCCGTTATTTCCCTTTCCAGAGTGGTTCCCATCACCAAATCCGTTTGAAACAAGCTTCACTTTCTCAAATTTGTCTTCCGTTTCCTCTAGATCAGCGCAGACCGATATTTTATCAATCGGAGAAACAACCAACTCTATATTCTTCTCAGGTTCTTTGCAAATAATTGCGCTGTTTCCATTCACGCCATGCCGATCATCGCAAGCGTTGTTATTGGATTTCATGAGGTTCAGATCGTAATGATTCCCAAAAGAGTTGGATCGGCGAGCAGGCGCCTCTCGGACCTTTAGCTGCGTGTTTGCTATGTCCGGTGTTGACAGAAACAAAGCGCTGGCTGGCTCGGGTGTAACAGGTGACCCGGGCTGGATCAGGTTGGGGACGGACACAAACATCGGCTGAGACTTCAGGTTTTTGTTCTTGGCGGGGGATGAACTAGCTTCTCGTTTCCTCAACATTTCCTGAGCGAAGAAGGCGGTTGTCTGAGCGGTCTCCATGTGAAGCGAGTTCACCGACTGGCCAAGGTAGATGCGAGAGCTGTGGTGACGAGCCCTCAACAAGGGCCCGTGACTCTCGCTCTGTCCTTCATGCTGGGGGCACAGATTGTCCTGGATTTCTGGAGAATCTGGGACTTCGATCTCAAGGGATTTTCTAATAATAGGAAAAAACAACAGAGTAAAAAATTAAGGGGTCAAAATTGGTTATTTTACTACTGTAAGGCTATAAAGCACTAACAACTAGCGACTTATGTCTTAAACAAATGAAACAATGTATGGATAAAAAGAAACAAGCTTAAAACATCAAAAGTCACATTTAAGATCAATACTCCACTATTACTGCCTACAAGGAGGCTCACTATTAATAAAGGAAGGAAAGTTGCTTGATTTTCAAGGTAAAACACACTGGATTGGCTGTCGACTGTGACTGAGTGACATCTTAAAATTCTTTGTTTGTTTAACCAGTCACCGATGTGACTGCTGTTGCTGAGTTGGTTTAAAGTCCAACATCAGCACTATATAGGCTATATTGTGGACGATCCCAAGACTGACGTCTGACAATTTAATGTGCTGCCACACATGAGACAGGGCAGGCATACCATGACTTCTGTCTCGGCCGGTTACATTAAACTGACACCAACCCAACCAGTAGGAAGCGCCACCAATATGACAAACTAAAAAGACCACCTACCCAGGGATGAACAATATTCATTATAGTTAAGAGCCAGTATTTATTTCAATAAATCAAAAGATTTAATTATAGTTTGCAATCCATACATTACTTCACTGAAGAAGATAATATTTTTGCCAACGAAAAAGATTTGCAAAGAATAACATGCATAACAAAAATGATAATAATAATAATAATAATAATAATAATAATAATAATAATAATAATAATAATAATAATAATAATAATAATAATAATAATAATAATAATAATAATAATAATAATAATAATAATAACAATGATGATAATAATAATAATAGTAATATCCACAACAAAAACAAATTTAGAAAATGACAACTTCATTTCCAAACCTTTTATGAGACGTATCAAAGGTGTTGTCAAACTTGAAGAAGATGAGAAAGAAAATAAGAAAACATGATATGAAGGGGAACATGCTGGCAAGGAGGTACGGGTACTCTCCAAACAATCCATCAGGGTCGAAAAGGCCTGGCCACTTCTTGGCTGGATCTGCTAAAAAACCTGTGGGGAAAAAATTTTTTAAGAATAAGTAAAGCAACAAAGGCAGATAATGTATTCATAAAAGCCTTACTGAGTTGTGTATAAAGGTAAACATAAATATAGATAGTAGTAAGTACTAGTATCTTATGGCTACACATTTACATTTAGCCTGTCATTGGCATCCTGAATAGTGTCATATCCTCCGTTAAGTTTTGTGAAAGGGCAGTGAATGATTGTATGGTCTCAGGACTTCCATTACACAAAGTACACATGGGTAATTCACTGAGTTGCCATTTATGCATATTGGATTTTTGTTCGCCCATGCCTAGTTTGCAGTCTGTTTGTCACGACCAGGTGTATTCTTTTCTGGTTTTCAAAGCCTGGAATAAGTTCTGATGGATCTGTAATAAGGTTTCCTCCTGTTGGTCTTCTATTTGTCCATTCTTCTGTTTATGTCACCGTGCTACAATTTTGGCATAAGTCAGTTATGCTATTTTTAGGTAATCAATAAAAACTGTTATTTCCTTATTTCTGTCTTATATTCGACATAAGTTTAAGTTTCTAATAAGATAAAGCAAAAACCTATTAGCCCAATTTCAATCTGACAGTTTAGTTAGACAAATCTCTCAATTTTAATTTTACAACAAGATATTACTGCATTTTGGCATAAGTCTCACTTATGTCATAATCATAGCACTGTGACAACATATGGCTTGAAACAATAATGATCTTATCTATATTACTTAATTGCATACAAAAAGCAATTTGGATAGCAATTATCATTGAACCCATACGCAAAGTTATATGCTACAATAAAGCACAGCATAAAGCCATTTTTTTTTTAAGAAGAAAAAAAAGACTCTAAACTGTTTTCATACATTTTCTGTTTTGTTTTGTTTTTTTTGCAAGAGTTGCGTGCACTGACCTCCCATCGCCGGACCGACCACCATCCCGAGGCCCCAGGAGATGGACAGCATGGACATACTGACCGCCTGGTTGCTGTTGTCCGAGATGTCATACAGCACTGCCTTGGCCGTCCCAACAGTGCCTAGCGGGTGGGAAAACATGACAAGTAATTTCAATAAAAGTTTTGGAGATGCAAAGATAAGGGTTAAGAAAATGTGATGATGAGAAAAGACAGTAACTAGTAACTAGTACTTTGTAAGGTCACATAAAGAAAGGTTCCATCCACACTGTTTTTCGTTTTTGAGAAAAACGTAATGATCAAAAGCTTGGACTATAACAGGTTTATAACTAGATTAATAATCATGTTTATTTTATTATATAAACAGTGATGCCAATTGGCTCATAATTTTTAACTGGTCCTTTTGGCTTAAAGCATCAGAGCATATTTATTCAGTGACAAAAGATTTAAAGTCTTTGTCAGGTCCCAGACCTACCAACTTTTTTTTAATACTGAAAATCTGTAAGTTTATGGAAAATTGGAATCACTTTAAACAGGAAGAGGAGGAGCAAGAACGGTAAAGAGGAGGGCAACCAGAATGTGAAGGAGGAAAACAAGGAAAAAGGAAAAAGGTAATGGAGCAGAAGGTGAAGAGAGAAGCTTGCAATGTAGGGGCGGTGTAGCTAAAGATTAGTAATATAAAAGAAAGGGAAGAAAGAAATTGATTAAAAGGAAGGGTGGAGAAATTGATTTAACTTTTCCTTACATATGCATAAGTTTTTTTTAGGACAATGTATTTTCTTCTAACTGACCATTGGAAGCTCCACATAGAAACCTGAACAGCATAGCCATAATCAGGTTCTTAGAAAAGCCAAAAAGAAAAGCAAAAATGCCGTTTAAAGCTATCGTGATGAGCAAAACAATCTTTCTGCCGCTTCGATCTGTAAGCCATCCCCAGAACTGTGACGCTTTTCTTTTTTATACAAAGTAGTACGATTTTAATTTCAGTTTCCAAGACTAACTAGTTGAGACATGTATGCTTTACATACTTTTATTAGTCACTCTATTCCTGCTCATTCTGGCACAACTACAACCATCACAATTACCACACTAACATGTTGCTGCAGCTTATGTGACAGCTAAATCACTTTTAACATAGCAATACATTGCACAGATTGAAAAGATTTGTACTCCTTAGAACAATACTTGATACAACGGAGTTGCTATAATAATTAATTGTACCAGCAATACTCATGAAATCACACTATTTTTAGGATTTTTTCAAAATTCACATCTTTTGAACCAATAAAGACGTACTAAAATTTGTTGCAGATTTGAAAAATTCAGCTTTTTAATCTTTAAAATGATATGTTCACATTGCATTGTTTTGTAAGCAACAGAATCTAAATTTCCACTTTAAACATAATACTTTTGAAGAGATGAGATCCAGAAAAAATTATGTTCTTACCTTCCCACAATCCTGCCAGCAAATACAGAGGATGCCACCAACCCAGCATAAGTGCCTTTTTCATTTTCACTGTAGCCAAATGTCTGAAGAAGATGTTATAATCATTACAAGCTTTTGTGTTTCCTCCATACACTAGAAAAAAAGTGACAAAGGCTTTTTTTTTTAATAATCATCTCAGATCAATAATGGAAACAGGAAGAGAGAGAGGGAGAAGGGGAGAGAGACAAAGAGACAAAGCGAGAGACAGACAGACAGACAAAGAGAAAAGGGAGAGAAGACAAAGAGCGAAACAGACAGACAAAGAGAAAAGGGAGAGACAGAGGGAGGGAGAGAGAGAGATTAAAAGAGGGGGAGAAATGGAGAGATTGAGGGAGAAAGATAAAGGGAGCCTTAGAGAGAAAGAGAGAGATATAGATAAAGGGAGTGACAAAAAGAGAGACACACAGACAGACTGACAGAGTTAGACAGAAAAAATAAAAGCTAGGCAGAAAAACGAAATTTTGGAAAAAAGTAGCATCTATTGTCTCAAAACTCCTTATAAAATTAGATACCTGGTTCAAATATTCAAAATACTTTAACACAAAACAAGAAATCAAAGACGTTCTAAAGAAATAAACAATGTACTCATTCTAAAAAATTATAGCCAATTAAAGATAAAAAAAATTGTTTTTTCAATCGTTATACTATAGTCAACTATAGTTAACTGGCCCACCAACCACCTGTCCATGACAACCATTTTCCCCATTGCATTTGGGAACTCAAAAGAGAAAGTTAATAGTAATAAAGAACAAGGCAAACCTGGCGTAGAAGCACCGATGCAAAGATAAAAGCCGCCGGTGCCGCTTGTGCCAGGTTGCGGAGGACATTCCAGAACCGAGTCCGGTGGAGAGGAGTTGCTGCGGCCCTATGTTCCACAGGGAATCAAGAGGCGCAAAGTAAAACTAAGAACAAGGCAGTAGGAAAATGTTGCAATAATATGTAGGGCCTACACCCTTCAATGCCCATGGAGACCACTTTTGTCTATGATCTTTGGTGGTCGCTAAGGGGCAGAATCGAAATTTGAATGAGGGCAAAGAAAACTTACCAATATCATCTCTGGTAAGAATGGAAACAAAAATGTCAGAGTACTTGCACTGGAAAACTGGAAAATAAAAATAATTTGTTGTCAAGCGACTTTCAACTAGCCATATATATTGCAGCCTACAGTACAAAGGAGCTCTAACTGGACTAAGGGTGGGGATTACTTGTACATTTTTTTGTTCTTGACTTTAGTCAGCCACTTAAATGCTGTGAGTACAAATTTTTCCTTGACTACTGCACTGCCATGAAGACAAATCTGTTGTTATAAGATGTTTTTTTTTAATTATTATTGTTAGATCGCACAAAATTCTAGCAAGTTTCAAGTTTGTTGTACAAGAGAATAATAAATTTATATGCAGAAAACATCTATACATAAAATAACAAGGTTTTAAATTCTTTTCAGTTGATATAGCCAAAATTTAACTTGCAATTTGAATACAGTGAAAAGTTTAAGTCTACAGTCTTACAAAATGTTCTAATAATTATATTTAATCTAAACAACTTGTTTCAGAACATATGATTATGAATGATTAGCAAAATAATCCAAACTTGTTTTTAAAAATTTTGTTCAAAGAACTTTATTAATTTTTCCACTTCAACAGGGAGTACCTAATTATAACTTTTTTTTAAATCAATATATTTTTTCAACCACAAGTTACCACTACTATAATATTCAAAAAAGGCTTCAATATTTTGGAAACACATGACTAATTACTAATTAGCGAAATATTAAACCAACTTTGCAATTCAATTTCCAGGCATCTTTTTTTTATTATTAAATTCTTGAAGAGAGTACACCTACCAAAGCTGCAAACACAAGTGAGATATATTTCAGATTTATAGGGGTTGCCCCTTCCTCCGTCAGTTTCATTTTCACCACAAGTCCTTGAATGCATGATTGTTTCTTCTTTTCTCTCAGTGTTAGGTTATCTTCATCAGCCATTATTTTATGTATCTGGAAATAAAATTCAAGAGCTGAATTAAGATAGTCATCAGGGCAATAAGGACAAAATTCAGATGAGCGTGTTCTGTTAATATAATTATATATATTTAGGTCCAGATCTAGACTTTCCTTGTAATTTGGTCAAATTTGTCAGGATATTCTTGAACGGTGTATGCCTCTAAACACTTACTCATTCTAAGACTATAGATTTAATTTCCCAATGTCAGCACAAAATTACTTTTCCGAAAAAAAAAGGCATTTAAAACCTGGTAACTGTGCAGATCCAAGAGATTATAGGGCCTCTAGGTACATAAATATAGATTTAAATACCAGATCTTGATCTAAATGCGTTCAGACTCAACCTAAAAATGGGCGGGATTTGAGGGCTTGGTGGGTAGGGGTCAGTCAAACTGTGAAGGGAGAAGAGAGATATAGAGAGAGAGACATACAGACAGAGCAAGCGAGTGTGAGAGACAGAGATAAAGATCTAAAGTTTCAATTTCGTACAGATCAATCTGGCCTATTTCTTATGTGCCTGTGTATGTTGTCCCCACCCCCTTTCCCCGTCTGCATTCTTAGATGATTCTACCAGTGTTCAAATAAACAATAATTACAATTTCAACAATCAAATCTTTCCCTTTCTTTTTGAATCAAACAAAACATGCTAATACAAATAAAAAATAACAAAAAGACAGGGAGTACAGCTCGCAGGTATTTTAATCAATTTTAATAGAAAAAGAAATAACAAAAAGACGGAGTGCAGTTGGCTGGTGTTTTATTCAATTTTAATAATCTAATTCTGGCCGCCCACAGGCTAGGGACCACAAAATTCAAGGAGTGCAAGATCTAGATCTAGATTCATGGTTATGATGATTCTAAATGTAAGCCCTATTTAAGACTTTGAAGATGACATTTCATTCTATCTAGATCTAGATCTAGAGCTAATCTAAATTAATCTCGATCTAGATTTGTAGTGTTCCAGTGCTGATACCAAAACAGTATCTTTATCTAGATATCATGTAGTAAATGAACTCTTATCAGAAGGTAGAAGCAAAATACATTCTTACCTTAGGCCTACACAAAATCTTTTTAAAAAATCATAGAGTCCTTATAGTTATAATCTCACTGGGTCTTTTCTCTAGTATAATGAATGAACTATTAGTCCATTACATCACTTCTATCTTCAGTTACAGGAGACTTGACTGCGGGGTTTCCCGTACAATGTTTATTCTCTCCACGTCTGAAGATCGGAGTTATGAAAAACCGTCAGTACCACTCCTTATTTTTTTTTCGTCCATGACTCGGACAAGAGTTGTTTTGACAGCAACAACAACAACAAAAAGGGGAAAAACACGAAACACATGCACTTTTGACAATATGGATGCCATAACGTCATCATAGAGGTTCAGGTAGCAGTCCTTGTTGAAGTACTAATCTACAATAATAAGATCATTTAGGTAGCCTAGGTCTAGCCACATGTTTCTATTAATAGAAATCTGTGGGTATTCTCATAAAAGGTTAAATTCCCACGACTTGCCAGTGGCATAAACACAGGATCCTGTGGGCCACTGAACGGCAGCATTGTTGTTACGCAATATGGTAGCATTAACCAAGATATCTCAAGCGCCTAATTATCAAATGGTCGCAGGACAGTTTATTTACGATTTTAAAGAAATTAATGTCTGCGAGACAGTGCAGCATCGAGGTTCCCTTTGTATTTTGTGTGTGTGGCTCTAGTTTCTCTACATGGATATAGCAAATAACTTTTTTTTATTATTATTACGCCTAGGATCCGCTCCCCAAGTTGAGTTGAGATGAGTTGGTTCAACGTCCAACATCATCACATTATAGGCTATATTGCGGACGGGCCCCAAGACTGACGTCTGACAATTTTATGTGCTGCCATACAAGAGACAGGGCGGGGATACCATGGCTCCTGTCTCAGCCGGTCACATGGCCCGATCGCCGGGAAAAGGACATACTAAAAACCCAGGAGCAGTTTCGAGAGAGGTTCACTTTCTTTCACCAGAGATCCCTAAATATAGGGTTCTCTCCATGGGCTAGGAGTTCATCTCCCATATCACGGGATGGGAGAAAATTATCCCTAATGTATTGCTGTATAAATTAATAGGCCTACATCATAGATGTATGTTTTGTTTTTGGTTTGTATTTTCAATCCTAAATGTACAGTCAGCTATGATTACTTATTGTCATGAAAATATAACACAGACACCGGGTAGCCTACTCCTAATGTTATGATTTGTGTGTAAATTTAAAATAATCATTTTTATCCCTTTTGTTTCGTTGTGTCGTTTTTCTTCCGACAACTATATGGAATAGCAGAAATACCCAGTGCAGCTTACCTATGCTTAATCTTGTGTGATAGGTTACTTTGACGAATCTCTTATAGAACAAGAACATTGTAGTGTTACAGAATACAGATACGTGAAGCTAGTATTAGGTATGCCCATGTATCAACAACATTGTTGCGCAAGGCATATCCTCCTATCCTGTGCAAACACTTACATAGCGCAGTATCCCCCCCCCCCTTTTTTTTCCTTTTTCTTTTCCTTACGATGAAAACTTCTTAATGCTCTGTTGTAGGGGGAGAATTAATTTCCCCTTGAGGAATGAATAAAGATTTCTGTATTCTGTTTTCTTCTCCTTAAATACTAAATATAGTGTGTCTTATTCAATCAAAATCACTGTTAAAAAAACATGCAACAAAGAATGCATGACATGTATTATTGGAAAATAAGTTCTCCTTTGGCTATTTATAGCGTAAAAAACAACAACTACATGATAACCACGGGGCGCGGCGGTCCAAGGATAGCGCGCGCAGCTTCTCCTGGGGTTCTACTCCTGATGTGATATGGCCGCAACGTTTTTGGGTGGATGTTAAAATCATGTGACCAACCAGGCTTGGGTATCCCAAAATGAGGTCCGGTCGCCGCATAGGGCCTTTCTTAAGATGCAGGAGACGTTAATCTAGGACTAGGAATGAGCTTCTAAATCTCCGACCCAAGATTACGCGATAGCCATGACAGTAATTTATGAATCCGTGGCTGTAATTTTAACTTCAATGAGGGGCGTGCTCATTAAAATTGTGTCGATTCCCACTTTTGCCAGACACAATGTGCCCGGATCTGGCTTGTGCATTCACCACCTGAGGTTCGAGTACAGAGATAATGTACCCCTATTTAAGTGTATTGATGCCCAGTGCGACCTGTGTGTGTGTGTGTGTGTGAGTTGTTGCCACTTTCTTGAATTGAAGCCACAAAAGAATGAATTAACATTAAAGTCTAATCTGGATAATAATATCTTTTAAATTTTTATTACACTAATTTAAGTTTGTCCTTGATACCTCTAGATACTTTTATGCATCATAAAAATCCAGCAGTGCTTTCAATCGATCGGAATCCAAATGGTGGGAATAAGTGTGTGTGTGTGTGGGGGGGGGGGGCGGGAGGGAGAGGGAGAGGGGGGGGGGGAGGGNGGGGGGGGGGGGGGGGGGGGGGGGAGGGAGATGAGCGGAGATAGGTGGGGTGGGAAAAGAGTAAGAGAGGAAACAGAAGTGGGCACACAGAAGCTTAGAGACACGCGCACAGCAGTTAAGAGAGTGAGAGAGATGTATGTAGAAAAAAAGATAGAGAGACAGACAGATAGGTA
This sequence comes from Elysia chlorotica, assembly GCA_003991915.1. Classification (NCBI taxonomy): domain Eukaryota; kingdom Metazoa; phylum Mollusca; class Gastropoda; family Plakobranchidae; genus Elysia; species Elysia chlorotica. Next base: position 140,518 of record RQTK01000627.1, read on the forward strand.
TATAGACAGATAGAGAGAAAGATGAGAGAGAGGTAGAGACATAGTAAAAAGTAATGCTGAATGTTTAATTTTTATTGTAAACATTGTACATTTATACTCGTCTATCCACACTACGTTAACATAGGTGAGGTACCAACCATGGCAACCAGTGGCTTACATTGAATTTTACAAAAGTCATTTTAAAACCAGAAATCTTTATGCTACAGCGTGTGTTAGCTAAAAAGATGTATCTACCTGGGGCGATGTATCATGTTCACCAAGTCAACAACGGGCACATTTAAGAATATTACAAGCTCATCGAAAAGAAAAGTACTGTATACAGTGTAAGTAAAAAGTTATACTGAATGTTTTATATTTATTGTAAACACAATACCCGTATATATCCACACTACGTTAGCATACTTCAGGTACCAACCAGTGGCTCACATTGAATTTTACAAATTTTATTTAAAAATCAGAAACCTTTATGTTACAGCGTGTGTTGGCTAAAAAGATGTATTTACCTGAGGCGATATATATGTATCATGTTCACCAAGTCAACAACAGACACATTTAAGAATATAAAAAGCTCATCGAAAAGAAAAGTACTGTATTCACTGCACATATACAGTGTATGAGAAAGAAACAAGCAGCAGTCGTCTTTTTAAAAGATTTAAGAGCTTGATATGCCGACTGATAGATGGGGCTTTATAAACTGTAAGTGTAAAACCCTCAAGAAAACTTTTAGAACCACAAGGCAGTATGCACGGGGGAAAATACCTCGAGTTGATCACTGTGGCACAAATTAAACATTAAATTAAAGACTACCTAATACATGTACCTATCATGACATCAAACAGGTCCACTGCGGAATCACGTGGGGTAGGATTGTGTTGATTGTTTTAAACTAGAGATTGTTTATAAAAACAACAACATTTTGATTTAAAAACTTTATTGTTTCAGACATGTTGCTTTCAAAATATGAAAAATTTACAAATGGGAAAACCAGATCAAAATTAAACACAGACATACCTTGCAAGAAATTGTATGACTATATAAATGTACACCACTCTATAAAAGAGCATTATACCATTCAAAAATATTCTCCTTTCACCAACCTCCCAAACACATTTCTCCCTTCGCATATAGTCAAATAGGTTGTACAATAAAAATGACAGGTGACTGAACTAGATCTATTTTCTATTGTTTCCATGAAAAAAAAAAACATGACAGCTCCATAAAAAAATTGGACAAGATGCCCTACACTGCATGTCTAGTGGGCCATGATTTCGAGCTAGATTTGCCATACATGTTGTATCTGGTACGAAATGCGCAAGTATTATGTCAATATCTTGTAGGCTTCGATAGTATTGTTAAAAGTTCTTACAAACTTGAATATATCAATATTTTAATCTAGATCTAAGGGCTCATCTTTCAATTCTTCTGATTCAGAGTCCATTTTCTCCAAATTTCCATACATAATTTGTAGCTCAGATCATCGGAAAAGAGTCTGTCACAAAAAAGTTTCAATTGTATACATTTACACGTAAATCGAACTGAAGCAGCATTTTGCTAACTAGAGTGATAGGAATGGCAGAGTTGACAAGAGTTTGAATTTTTTACCAGATGAATTGGTAAGATGTGAATTTTTGTTTCAATTCTTTACATACATCACTGACATCCTCATTATTTTAATCATGTTTTAAATTGGAAAATATTGGAAAAAATTGTAACACACATACACATAATATACAGCCTTACACTGTTTCAGAGAGAATGAAACTGAATTTGTTTAATGTAACTCAGTAATAATTATATGATACAGAAGAGCTTATGACATAAGTGATCAGCTTAAAAATACCAGAATGTTTGTTGGGTTTTTTAATGTATCTATAGTCAGCTTGAGCCCACACAGAAAAATATTAAACGATTTTCTGTGATAAAATTTGGAGATTGGTTCAAACAAACCTTTTATGAATTTTTCACCCACAAAGATGATATCAACACTGTACTAGCTGAAACGCATATCTCAGTTTTTTACAATGTAGTTACAAGATGATTTTGATAGATAATATTTATTCCTGTCTTAGAAATACACATGGTACTATTGTTTCGCTTATCTAATTAAAACAAAGCAGTGCAATTTAATTTTAAGACCATCATGAAACATACTGATCTAATAAACAGTATGCTAACTTCAAAATAACATGCTTCTGAAATATGCCATCCTGCCAGCCCAGTCACTATGAATGTTTGTATCCATTAAACTATTCTTTCTAAGTGAAATAAGTAACAATAGGTAATGGCCTTGGAAAGTCCTGACATAGCTTACTTAGACAATTCTAAAACACCCACAAAATTTGAGGAATCTGTGTTCCATATGTAAGATGGTCAAATCTTGATAAAGCTTCATTTTGAGAGATCCTATTCAATACCAATTTGGTTTCTTTTTTGCGCATAACATGCTATAAATGTTTTCCAAAATACAATATACACTACACTGAAACCCATATAGATTTGCATATGCATATCTTGCCACTAAAAAGTAACGAGTACATAAACAATCTCTTGTAAAACAACAAGCATTCAATACCTTTATCAAACCTCTCACACAGCCTTCTATATTCATACTAAGAATCATTATCCTCATATGATCTCTTTTTCCCCCTGCGCGCATTTTTCTGGCCCTCTTCAGCTATCTCTTTTTCAATCTCTGCGCAGGCTCTCTCGATCTCATAGTTTTTACTGACAAGGCCGACCCAGGTTGTCTCCAAATCTCTCAGTTTCTCTCCAGACTGCGTCTGCTCTGTTTTCCGCTGCCAGTTGATCTCCTGAATCTTCTTGCGCAGCTCCTAGAAGTGAATGTTAAAAAATTAATACAGGCACAGGTAATATAATACTGCTGAAAAGTTGCAGTATCTAATTTTTCAACATTTAACTAAAAGAAAATGGAAAAATTTTAAATAAACTATTAGTTAAATTTAGGGCTTCTTCTAATCCTCTTTCCATGGAATTTATTTTTGAAAGATCCACAAGCTATGGATGGATATGCAATCCCTGAATGAAGACACTTAAAGAGTTTAGTTACCCTTAGGATAGAAGTGACTTTAATAAAAGAACAACGTAATTTACACTGTGTGTACTGTGTATCAACAATGATACAACAATCTAATCTACAGTGGACTCCACTTAATTCAAAATCTGATAATTCGAAATTTCTCTGATTGGACATACTTCAAAAGTATTTCCACATATTTTCTAACACAATTGACAACAATACTAATTTTTTTTTTTAACAAAAAGTCAGGTGGTTGTGTCTTAATTGGACTGATAGATAAGCATGCCAAAATTAACAAACTTTGTACAGGCTAAACAAGCAATGCATGGATTACAAATAACACCTCTGTGTAGATTCCAATCTAGACCCACAACCAAGGCACTCCAGGTTTGACACTCTCTTAAAATACTATATTTTTTTCATTTGGCATGTTAAGTTCTGGTCCCTGAAATGTCAAATTATCAGGTATGCACTGTATCATACTGAATGTTATTGCAATTGTATTTTAAAACAAGAAAAAGTTACAAAGTCACACTCCTCCATTTTAGCTCAAATTTTTTCTCTTCTAATCTTCTAAAAAAGTTAATCGAGCTGATGAGTTTATGGATACCTTGGTTTTAAAAACAGCATTGCTTAAGTTGCATTTTGGGTGACTGACATAACATAGGTTTCTTAATGACTATTGTTTCCAACAAGGTTATTTATGATAGATAGGTTGTAAAGCTAAGGTACCACAATACTACTATCACACAGAAAAAGAGGACTTCTGACTCAGTCACATTATAATGACACTAACCTAATCAGTAGGAAGCAAGCCAATGGGGCCTGCAAGGGGATTGAACCAGGAACTTCCTGAATGGAACCTGCATGCTCTACCATTGAGCTGCCTCATTGCCAAAATGTTAAAATTGAGTCATGAGTTATTTGATTTCTATTACTTTGTAATAAGAAACTTATGAAAAAAGGTCCAATAAAAAATAATTCATTGCAAAAATTCATCTTAAGTCGCACGCACAAATCAAGTCATGTGCCATTTCTGTTAAAGACTGTATATATGAATTTATGAAAAAAGATCAAAAGAATTTTTGCAGTGGCCCCTGAACCCAAACTTAACCCAGAAGCTTAAAAACTGTTGGGTTTTTTGTTTCCCTCACCTGCAGATGTTTCTGGGCCTGCTCTATCATGCTCGATAGGACGGAGTTGTAGGATCGCCAGGCCGGGCCGCCATACTCTGCCATGAGCTCCAGGTTGAGGATGCGCAGGGACTGGTGCTCCAGCTGGGCTTGGGAGTTGTCCACACAGTCCTGCCACGCGCTCACATCAGTCATCTTCCCTGCAGGGGGCGTCGGCAGCTCGTACCGCTTCATGCTCATCATGTCCATCGGCAGGCGGGCCTGAAACATTTCAAAAGCAATTTTTTAAAACTTTTCACATTGCATGATTCAAGGCCTGTTCTTTGTGTATGTACTATTTTCAAAAATTTTCAAACATTTATAAGTGATTTTTTTTTATTTTTACCATTTATAATAGGAAGACGTGTAGTCCAAAACAGAAAGGTGCCAACCAAGAGCATATCAATGCGCACAACATGTATGCAGTTTGATGGAACAAGGTTTTAAAAAGCTTTCAATTTCTGGGAAACTATTTTCGTTCGCAAACATTTTACATAACTACTGTTTTCAAGTGAAAGTAGCTGATCAAAATTTGGTACCCCTAAAAAATTCAATACAGGAATAGCAGCTTGTGACACCACCAGAGCAGAAACACTTTATTTATTCTTTGAAGGTTTGAATTTTAATTGCACTGATATTAATAAATAATGTATGTATTTACTGCCATTGAAAGGGTACTTTTGTGTTAATATTGTTTAGCATTATCGCAATGAGATTCGCTATTGGGGCAAAAGAATCAGCATTGGAAGGCAATGATGGGCATTTTTGCCCTTAGTTTTTATGTTTATTGGTACAAGCTGGTTTACATAGCAGTGTATCATTCATTTTAAATTATTAAGTTGATTCACCAGAAGAAAACCCACAAAATTTGTGGAATAGTGAGAGGGACAACGTTGAATGGATAGCTGATGATTGTGGGGTTTGATAAAAGTCACTGGTATTATTTTGCAGACTGAGATAAACCAAGTAACTGAAACTTGTCCACTTTTCCATAGAGTAAGAAACTTTTATTTGTTAACCGTCAACATCACACTGATTAAACAACTGCGTTTATTTGCTTCAAAGACCCTTCTAAGTGTTTTGAGCAGTTAGAATTATTTCATTCATATGTGTTTTCTACCCGACTACTTTAAAAATTTAAACAATCCCTCTCTAAAAATCCCAAGGTCGAGCATAAATTCTTCTTAGACATAGCAATAGTCAAGATATTACCTATTAGGACACTCTTAGTTTTGATTATTAAACTTTTTTTTTATTATTGATAAATCATAAAAATGTTACCTTAATACCCATTATACGGTGCACTCCACTTCATTCAATATTTCCCTTGATGGGAGATACTTCAAAAGTACAGAGTAAATTGTTTTAATTACTTCCTGCATATTTTAGCTTTACTTGACAATTCACTGCTTCTTATTCTATTATTTTGACATGTTTATAACCCAATCCGACATTAGCTCTATTTTTTTTATTCTGAAAAAAAAATAAATACAACAAAGCAGGTAGCTGTTTCTGTATTAGACTGATAGATAACCCAGCGAAAATTTAGAATTAACTTTCCACAGATTAGACAAGCTAATGCATGATGCACAAAGTACAACACTCTGTAGGCTGGTATCTAGACCCACAGCCAAGCCACCCTAGCTTTGACAATCTCTTACAATTAGGATCCTTTAAATTGTTCCTAATGTTAAATTATCAGGCATGCACTGTAACTAAATTGATCATTTTATTTCAAGACTCTTACACGTGTGCTGTGTGTACACATGATTTGCTTCTCATTATACAGTAAAGTCATGCACATAAACGATACAAATAACACTGCAAATGACATCAAAGTAGACAACTCAAAACTTGAATATGTGCAATGTTTCAAGTACCTTGGCTCAGTGAAAGAAAACAATGGATCCTGTTCCAAAGATGTTAGGACAAGAATTGGTATCGCAAAACAAAAGACAATTGAATTAAACAATCTTTGGAAAGATAGGGGAATTCCGACAACACTGAAAATGGCAATTCTAAAATGTCTGGTTTGGCCAGTTGTTCTATATGGTTGTGAGGCATGGACACTAAAACAAGAAGAACAAAACAGAATCCATGCCATTGAAATGTGGCTATACAGACGCCTTCTTAGAGTTAGCTGGAAAGAACCTGTTCTTTGTGTATGTACTATTTTCGGAAAATTTCAAACATAAGTGAAATTTTTTATTTTTATGCACTGTAACTAAATTGATCGTTTTATTTAAAAGCTTTTTGTGATTTTGCAATTCGTCAAGTACCAGGTATACTACCTGTACTGACAATGAGCACATCAAAACTTGTGCACTTTTAAAAATAAAACGGCAGGTATGTATTAGGCCTTTAGAACTATTTAGTCACATCTCTATTTTATATGAGGACCATGTGGTAATTTAGTTGATATTGATAATACTCTAATACTTCATTTTAAGTGGCCTCAAAGACAATTTCCTTCACTAAGGCGGAGCCTGATTTGTTGGTAGGTTTGTTACATAGAGTCAAATGTCAGCACTATAAAGGCTATGGACGGTGCGGACAAGCCCTCAGACTAACATTTGACAATTTTACTTGCCGCAACACACAAAAAGTGTGGGGTGTCTCGGACTCCTGTCTCAGCCTGTCACATACCGGGGCAAAATAGGCAAGTAAATTTTTTTACAGATCAAGGGTTTCGAACCAACACTTTTACCACTTTTAAAAGCTAGTTTGCCCCCAGCGGAGTCGGGATCCATACGAATTTAAATTTAGCCACTTATTTGGTACTCCTTACCCAGTGCCGTTCATGGTCTGTTTACATTTAATACATGGCAGACGTATCCAATATAGTAGGCGGCAGATTAATTGCATTGATAAACACTAGTACAAACTCTTTAAAAGAGAGCCAAAAATTGAATATAATTTTGAAGAACTTTTAAGTCAATAAATGTGCATTTGATCTACAGGATTCAGGAAATTAGGTTACTGGATTCACATGATATATATATCAATCAAGTACTTGAGTCTAGTAAATATCGATCCAATCTTTTCGCATCCGATAGAGGTACTTCTTGCCCAGTACGATGCTAGCTCTGTTTACATAGCGGCCATATTCGGTGTCTGATACAAGTTAATAAGATAAATATTGAATAGGCTCAAGGATTTAGTTAAAAAGGCAAAATATTAAGTGCTCCACTAACATAATGGTAGGTTAAAATAAAAAGTTTTAAACTGAAAAAGACCTTTATATATGTTCTTCAGAAATGCTTGCTCCTAAGTGCTCCTCCTAATATAACTACCTTGCCTCCAATATTGAATACATGGCAGAGATGTAAACAAATTTGGGGCCGCAATGGGTATGCAGTGCCGATATAGATCTAGTATATCTAGATCTAGGCCTAGATACTAGATCGAGTGACAGCCATGTAAGACAGAGCTGGGAGCACAGTGGGCTTACCAATAATTTTTTTCATTGCTACTTTTCAATGCTGGCTACAATATTCATATGCCTTAATTATACAACCTCTATATCTAGACTTAAACTAGATTGTTTCTGGACAGGCCTACTGCGAGTTTGATGAACGATCTAAAAAAAAATAGATTCTACCTGAACTCGTTCCATTTCGCTCTTCATGATCTCTGTTTCAAATGCATGATAGATTGGATTCGGAAGGTAATCTAAATAGTTCTTGGTAGGTCTGTATCGTCGAGTTTCTTCTTCGACTAGGGCAATTGCTGCCTCTTTTACGCCAGGATCATCATAACCCTGGTCGAAATAAGGTAAAGCATCAACTACTACTTCTCCTGCCATCTTGTTTGAGACTGAGAAATCCAGTGAAGAAAAGAGAAAGCGAAAGTAGTCAAAGTATATAAAGACACAAAATATACCAGCTGGCACTTTGAAACGATTTATAATTATTATTATTATTATTATTATTATTATTATTATTATTATTATTATTATTATTATTATTATTATTATTATTAT
>RQTK01000627.1:148863-162152 GCA_003991915.1 Elysia chlorotica
GATTTTTTAATTATCATTATTATTCAAGACAAGATCAAGGTTCTCTAGATCTACAAGCATATATTTCTATTAATAGAAATCTGTTTTTACAAGTAAAAATAAATAACAATCTTATTTATCTTTTTAAAACAGATCAAAGTATATTCGGCTCATTCTCCGATTAATAAATTAAATAAATACGCATGCAGATAATTTGGAAAGTTGGGTGCCGAGAGGGCTTTCAATTTATTTCCTTCTGGTACAAAAAGATATCTTTCATCGTCAAAAAGATCTGGCCAGAAAAGTTGTACTTCCTTACTTTTGGCGTTTTGCTGTTTATAAACAAACCCGGTGGGAAAAAAATAGTCTCATGAGCCACAAAGGCTAGATCTATTTCAAGTGCCATTGTTTCATCATTCTTTTTCATAAAATGTTGATGTAATAGCCTTCTTTTAAACAGTTCAACCAGCAATTGTGATTCAAACCATACTCGGAAATTGGGTTGTAAAATCCCAATATGAATGTAAATAAAATGAAACGAATTAGATCTAGAATCTATATAATGCTCACCCACAATTTCTCTATAAGATAATGATTGTCCAGCTAGATCTATTTTTCTAGTAACTCTATATCTATATCTAGATATGTAGATTTCAAATTTAGATCTCACTTAAAACCTGTTGTATTATAGACGGTGATATAGAATCTAGATCTAGATCTATGGCTGGCTGTTCCGAGTTTCGTATGATGCTGTTAATGTTATCAAACTGGGAACAAATTGTTCTAGAAATCAAATCGTTGGGAGAAAAACAAAAATTAATGATATAGTCTAGGGAGACCACGATCGTGGACCTTCTAGACTCCAGTCTAGGAAGACCACGATTTGTCCTTCTAGAGGCCCAGTCTAGGAAGACCACAATCATGGTCCTTCTAGACTCTAGTCTAGAGAGACCGCAAAAGCTGCTGTTGTGTGAACTTTGAATATGATAGGCCTATCTCCCATTGGAAGAGAAAAAAAAGCCTTGGTCTCATCCCATCCTCAGTTTTTGAATAGCCTACTCATTATTTAAATTAAATTTGAAATTAATTTAAAGATTCTTCTGTATTTCCATGTTCTGCCTCTTACCTCTCTCTCTCTCTCTCTCTTTCTCTCTCTCTCTCTCTCTCTCTTTCTCTCTCTCTCTCTCAATCTCTCTCTTTCTCCCTAACTCTCCCCCTCTCTTTTCTCTCAAAACCTCCCTCTCTATACTCTTTAAATCTCTTGCTCTATATTCTCTCTAAATCTCTCTCCCTCTCTCTCTACCATGAGTGTGAAGTCGACTATTGATCTCTAGAGGCTACTCTAAATCTACTATGGATCTACTCTCCATTACTTAGATCTAGAGATTGAGAAGTTAGTAAGACAAGACAAAGAAAAAGCAAGATCAGCAAGGGTTAGGACGAAGCAGCTTAGGGAGTTGAAATAGATCGAGGAAATCCAAGAAAATAAAAGTTACGTCCTTGTGCTTGCGCACACCGCATTTTCTTTCGTGGTCTCTCTAGACACTGGGCTATGCAGACCACGATTGTGGTATCAGTAGACACTTCCACAACAAATTGGGGCGAACAAAAACTTTTTTTTTTTGCAGTAAAAAAAGCAGTTTCTGGCGAAAACACAACCTCAAAAGAATCATATTTTAGAATGTGTACAAAGGTCTCCGCCTAAGAACCCACACAAGTGATAAGTCCTCAAATAATAGCAACCTGTGGGTAATTTTTACGTTCAGTATAGGTTATCTGATTTGTTGTTTTGTGTGTGTTTTTTTTTAGATTCTAAGTATGCGCCTTTATTTTGCTATTCCAAAACATTAAAATACTGAGAGAAAGGCACTCACATCGTAACACCAGTCTTAAGAATGTATTGATTTGTAAGAAAAGTATTCAGTGTTAAGAGAAAACGAATCACTCTCTTAGTAATGGTCTCAAAGAGAGGGATACAGAAAACTGACACTGACTCAACAAGTACGCAAAAAAAAAGCAGCGGTGTAAGCAGGTATCAAACCTGTAGCTATCTCATAAGAGATGGCCAGTCTACACTTATTTTTCAGTTGAAGTGTGTCTGTTTGCAAGCGAGATAAGTCCTTGTTGTGATTGGCCTGCCTAGAAAGCGTTTGCCTTCTTTTTTGAAATATGTTTCCATAGCTCCATTACTTAGATCTAGAGATTGAGAAGAATTTAGTAAGACAAGACAAAGAAAAAGCAAGATCAGCAAGAGTTAGGAGGAAGCAGCTTAGGGAGTTGAAATAGATCGAGGAAATCCAAGAAAATGAAAGTGCTGTCCTTGCGTTTGCGCACATCATGCCTTTTTTCGTCATCTCTCTAGACACTGGGCTATGCAGACCACGATTGTGGTATCAGTAGACACTTCCACAACAAATTGGGGCGAACAAAAACTTCTTTCTTTTTTTTTTGCAATAAGAAAGGCAGTTTCTTGCAAAAACACAACATCAAAAGAATCATATTTTAGAATGTGTGCAAAGGTCTCAGCCTAAGAACCCACACTTTGGGAGACAAGAAAAGCGAGTTCTTAGAGGGTGGAAGTTCTAACGGGAGGAGAAGAAAATGTGCCTAGAAGCCAGCAAACAAGTGATAAGTCCTCAAATAATAGCAACTTGTGGGTAATTTTTATGTTCAGTATAGGTTATCTGATTTGATGTTTTTTGTGTGTGTGTGTTTTTTTTAGATTCTAAGCAGGTATCAAACCTGTAGCTATCTTATAAGAGATGGCCAGTCTACCCTTGGGCCACCTCATGAGAGAGAGAGATACAGAGAGAGCCAAGGAGAGAGCAGAAGGGATAAACAGAGAGAATGGAAGGTTGCAAAAAATAAAGGATGGGAGAGAGAACAAACAACTTTAACAAGTAGTTGTATGCAGGCAGTTTGCCTTAAGGCTTAACGTTCTTGTTAAGAATTTAATTTGCGGAAATGAAATAAAATAGAACTTACGACCAAACAGTTGGTGATTGTGTACTGGGGTTCCGTCAGAGATCCGCAGCCCTGTGAGAGAGGGAGAGAGAAAGAATGGGAAGATGGGATATAGAGAGAGAAAGACGGAAAGAAAAAAATAAAAAGATTGAGATAGAAGAAAGTTCGGAGTAAGAGAGAGATAGAGATGGAAAGATAAAGGGGGTTAGAGGAAAGAAAGAGAGAGAGTGAGTGGGCCAGAGGGAGAGAAGGAAAGAAAAAAAAAGGATAGTGAGATAGAGAAGGGGTAGAGAGAAAAGAGTGACAGAAAGAGAGAGGGAGGTTAGAGAGAAAGAAAAAGAAAGGGAACATAAAGAGAGGAGGAGAGACAGAAACTGAGGCAAAGAGAGAGAGAAAGAGGAGGAGGAGAGAATAAAAGAAACAAGAGAGAGAGCATGCACTCTTTCTTCTGAGTCATTTAACAAAGTAGTGATTGGACACATTTGTTGAGCAACTGAGAGGAGTGATGGGAGGGATTTAAAGAAATTTAGGTGCTTGTTAAATAGTCTATTAGTATTACTCCTCGTTGATTGGATACCTACCCACTCTTGCGTAATGAAACAACTGCTGTCATATGAATTTTATCAGGGGTCAGGCTCTACTTACAGGGGGAGGGGTTTAGCTCACGGACTTCTGTTAATGAGTTTTCTGACTGTAGACTCACAGGTGCCGCAAGTCGGCATGACAAAGAGACTGCTGGAGGAAAATTTCTCTGATCTTTATACATGCCTCTACTGGGCTCTAGCTTACGGGATGCAAAGGTTCATTGGCTCATGTATGTTTACCCTTCTTCTTTTCCTCTCCTCCCCACTTGTCTGATCACATCTATTCAGATACGCACGTATGCTGAGTAAGGTGAAAATGCTTTGGTCTGAAAAAAATGATTTAAAAAAATTTAAGCAGGCTTTCTTAAAACGGGTTCTTGAATTTTAGACGAGGCAAATAGCGAGCATGTAGAGGGGTAAATTAAGTGAGGAAAAATATGATTCAAATGAGTAGCGGGTTTGAAGACAGAGTGGGCTTTTAAATGGAGGGTTCTTCTTTACAATATTCATTAAATATACTGCTTTCTTGTTAGAAACATCTAGATTTCTCTCTAGACTTAAAACCTAAACAATTATTTTCTTTTTCTTCCTTTTCCTGTTTGGTCTTTTACATGACAGAGGCCAGCCCCAGTTCCATTATTCAATTATAAGAAGAGACAACGTCAAGCTCTAGTTTCTGATCCAGGTAAAATTTTCAATATTTCTAATTTGTTTTACACGTCAGACACTCTTCCAGTAGAATGTTTGTATAATAGTATAACCCTTGTTTTTCTTTATATTCTGTAAAATTAATAAGAGTAAGTTTACAATAATAATAATAAATTACATTTATTTAGCGCTTTCCATTTTCAGAATATTTTTTAAAATCTCAAAGCGCTTTACAGTGGATACACTAAATACGCATACATCATATCAATCAGCATGCAATTAAAAATTAAATATTAAAAGTCAGCTCTTCCTTAAAGTCTAGAAATTAATTTTCTTGCTTTTCATTAGTTTTACTTTGATCAGAGTTCTGCAGGAATCGCTTGACTCTACCCCCAATCAATTGATCTATTTCAATGATTTTGGTTGATCTAGTTGGTTAATTCTAAATAACACAATTTGTTTTAATCCGTTTGAAATATCAGAACAAACAACAAAGACTTCGACTAAAAAAACACTTGATTCTATCTATAGTGATGGCTTTATCATAAATAACTTTAGGTATTTGTTTTCAGTGGTCTTTATTGAACTTCAAACAATGATAATGCCATCACTAAAACAGATGAGAAATAAAATACATTTAGTGACATGACACTGACGAAGAGGATTCATACATAAATGATAATTCTCTACATTCCAGGTTTTTTTTAATTGTTAAGAAATCAGCCTAGAGTGTTAAAGTACTAATTTCATACCATGTAAAATGAAATGTGAATGTTTGAAACATAACCTTTATCTGCCACTCCAGTAATATTTCCTTTGAAAATTTAGCTACCTTGTCCCTGCAAATTTAATATTAATGACAGTTTACTGAAAGTTATTATTGTTTTTTAATCTCATTTTTGCCTGGTTCTTTCAAAAATTTCAACGCACAGTATTTTTAGAATGTATTGTTAAATTAATCTTTGGTCTAATCATAATTACTTTTATATTGTCAGTATCAATAACATACACATATCTGCCAACCAGTAAGGAAAAATCATACTAAATACGGTTTTGACTATCCGAATACGGAAGTACGGTTTCGTCCCCGAAAGTACGGTTTCAGTTTGTTTTTTTAAAATTGCCAGCGACTAGATATGGCCCAAGCCTATTGTTAGTGCTAGGCCCTAGGGAGCCTAGAATTTAGCCTGCAATTTTGAATTTTCAGCTCAGGAGAGGGCAAATTTGGGCTTTAAAATTGCGAAAATTCGTTTTGGGACAGGAGCGTTGCCCCCCTGGACCCCACACCGGGGCGCTGGCCCCAGACCCCGCCGGGGCCCCGTGGACCCCGGCCAGATTACCTGAGTCTGGTTTTGACATCTCTCAGGTTGGCAGTTATGCATACAAGTCATACTTAATTTTAAATAAAATAAATACGTTTTTACAGAACATTTTAACTTGTATTGTTCTTATCCTTGTTATTTGAAATGTACAGATCTGTCAAACCAGTGTGAAGAGAAACAACATGTTCAAGAAAACAGCTACCCTGGTGGCAACACATGCCTTAATCCTGGTCCTGCTAACAAAAGCCACAAACCAGCTTCCTCTCACACAAATCTTCCTTCTGATCAGTCTTACAAGTTTAACTCGAACAAACCCAGCCCAGGACTCATGGATATAAATGGGAAATTCGGAAGCAGTGGTAATTTTAGATCTTCAAACTTCCCAACTGGAAACCAGGCAAAAATCACCCCTGGGGGAAAAAGTTCAAGTCATTTAACCAATTCTTTTAGTGGTCAACAGTCCAGCTCTTCATTGAGAGGAACTTGTAGAGGCCGAGGGTTAGGTAACTCTAATATGTATAACAACAGCGCTGGACGAGGCAAAATACCTCAGGGAAGAGGGCAACTGAAACTAAACAACTTTTCCTCCCCTCGAATTCAGACAGCCGCAGCTAGGGGTGGCTTTGGTTCTAACCAAGCTAATAGACCGGGTGGACATAAACAGGCACAAACAAACCAAAGGGAAGCAAATACAACTTCTTTTGCCGGATCTAGACAACAATCTTACAACAATGTGCAACCAGGCAGGCAATCTGCCTTCAAGCCGTCAACTTCTTCGAAAGTACCAAACGGATTGTCAACAACTTCAGCCACCTCATGTGGAACATCAAAGCTGCACGGCAACGAGAAAGCAACTTTCAGGTATTATAGTTTTATTTTAACAGAGATGAGAATTTTCTTTAAATATACGCAAGTTCGTAAATTTTGAATGGTAAGTAGATTTTCTGTAAGTCCTGTTCATGAATCTGAAGGCTTTATAAATTTGTTTCAGTCTAAATTACTAAAGAATTTCAAGGGGTGTATACTCCCAGACCCCTTGGTTATAATTCAGTAAACAAAAGTGTGGCCCGTGCTTGTTCTTGTTCCTGTTTTCAATTATGTATAAAAATAAATTCCAATCTCCTGGAGATTTTTATTTAAATTAAATTGAAAAGACACAAACTTAATTCTATTTTACCTAATTACACTTTCATATTTTTTAGAAGACATGGATAGTTTTATGGAATTTTGAACATGAAAAAGCTAAGTGCTTTGCGATAAACTTTGAATTCAACAAACTCAGGCTAGAGGAACATGCTATATTCAACAAATAAATTAAGATCCCCAATTTTTCTTTTGCTTTGTCTTTAGTAAACTATCAGAATCTTTAAGTATAACTGACATTTTGTTATGTGGTGTAGGCCTACAGTAAAAGGGGTAAGCAGAAGACAGAAAACTAATGAGCAGCGAAGGGAAATGGAAGAGGAATTGCAGCCAATGAACAGCTGTCGAGCATGATAAGGAACAAAAGAATGAAAGCCGCCATAATTAAAAAAAGAAACATGGGTTATGTGATGTGGTTGGAAAAGAGTAGTCAAAGGGAAGGTTTTAGGTAGAGGAATGGAATTATATACTAGGTACAATAATTATAGGCAGAGGCACTCTACTGGCTGCACTTAGCCATAAATATTTCAACAAAGCTTGCATCCAACAAACAAGCAAACTAGTTTGGTAAGTCTGAGGTGTAGTATATTAGGAATGTAGAAATAACTCATTTTTTAAGCACATGATATCAGACTTGACCATTTCTTATAAAGTAACAATTTTTTGTAATTAATACTCCATGTCAAATTAACTTTGCAGGTTTGATGAAAATGATTTTGATTTTGAGGATGACAGTGCCTTGAATAACAAACAAAGAAAGCCCATCCTGACTCCGTCAACAGCAAAAGTAAATAGGCATACAATTAAGTACTCTAAATTTCTCAGCCAGACTTGGTTCTGTAAACTATGATCAGCTTGCCTGGGGCAGATTGCAAAAAGTATAAGTGTGAATAAATATCTAGTACAATGTATTTTATGATACATCGTATTCAAAGGAGTTGACATAGTAAAGGTTCTGTTGAGCATATCAATGATAAAAATGCGAGACCAGTTTGTTTGTTGAGATACTGATCACATTTCTACTGACATCAATCCAGTAGATGGCCTGATTGGAATTTTAACTTGGAACGCACGCTCCTCTGTATGAGCTATTCGGTCCAAAAATTCAAAACTTACAAGTCTCTGAAATGATATAAAATTTCTCTATGGATTCTGCCTTTTTAATCAAGTTTCAAAGCACTCAATCATCAACATCCCCACCCAACTAATGACTTTTGAACTGTCCTGGGCAACAGAAGAGAACAAATTAATAGTTTACCTATCAATGCTTTTTCTCTGGTGAAAATATTTGCAATTCATCAGCCTGTTAATTGGATCAAACTCTCTCTATATTTTGAATAATTCCCACAAGAAAGAAACAAAACAACCCAAACATTACTATTTTTCTCAGAGGACCAAGGACAAGCCTGCAAAAGACACGTCAATGAGAATCTTCACCTGCCCAATCTCTTCTCTGAAATCCTGGGTGGGCCTCAAAGTGTATGATGGACCTGTCATGTTTGAGGTTTATGGTGAGCCATAGTCTTCAAATTCTCTCCCAATGTTTGCAGGTGTAATCAATTATCCATTGACCTTCGTTTTTCATAGAGTGCAAGATCACATCGTTCTTCTAAAACATAAGCCACACAAGAGCCAAAAATAACAATGTTAAAAAGGCCATTAATGATTTTGGCACCAATTAAAAAACAAATTTTAAATAAAAGGCTATTTTCATTCTCTAACTTATAGCAAAATATCTGCCTGAAAAATTCTTCAAATTTGTATAAATTTGATTTTATTCTTGTGAAAAATTCCCTTAATATAAAGACGTGACTCAGTACTTTTACAAAAACGGGAGGGGCGGGTTCTCAAATGGTCAGTCAGGTGTCCAATAATCCACTTTTTTTTTTACTTGTATTGTGACATGATATATCCAAGAATTGGAACCTCTCTTCTGGTTTAGCTAAAAGTACAACTAATCAGAGATTACACATGACCTTTAATTTTCCAGTATCTACAATACAAAGATATACAGTTATTGAATTAATGCTTTATTTTGCAACAGTTTGACTTTAAAAATCTTTTCACCACAGGTCTTTTGGATTCTGCCACTGTCAGGGATTCCACTGGAACAGGGAAAGAGTTCATACTTCGAGACGATACCGATTCCATCAAGTGTGTCTTCTATGAGATAGTAAGTCAAAAGACCGAGTTATCTAATATGATCTTTAACTTTTTATACAATTTTGGGAGTGATTAAACTTACTAAAAAAAAAAAATCAAAATCTTTTCAGTCAAACTTTATTTGAGTATTTCTTGAAAAGGATGAAAAAAAATTAATTAAAAGAAAAAAAAACAGCATCTTTATAAAACTTCAGTAGAAGTACTAAAACTAAGAAATAGTTTTCTTATTTTATCTCACGACAAGTCTAACTTGCTCTAAGTCTTCAATTATGGCCCAAGTGATGTTTGGATGTTTTAAGAAAGTTGAGAGAGAAAGTTGAGAGAGAGAGAGAGAGAGAGAGAGAGAGAGAGAGAGAGAGAGACCTGTCTTAGGCCAAAGTGAAAAGAAAAGGATGAATGGGGATTTACACTTTTTTCTTTACCATAATACAATACAAATAGTGCTATGTTCCTATTCCAAAAAAAGTCTAAATGCTTTTGAAAAATCCTGGAATATGTTTAGTGGAGAGTTGCAATTGCATGAGTACTTATGAAAAGAATTTAAAAAAAAGTTATGACATTTTGATGCTTTACTCATAACTGACATATCGTCATCTTGCTAACATTATGGTGTATCTCACAGATAGACCAAAATAAGACTGACGTGTCAAATACATATTTGAATAATCCCACATCTATCTGATCTATCTGTTCTATAACCAAAAACGATCCAAATTAAAACAAATTCAGTTTTAAAATCACCTGCATGAAAAATAAGAAACAATTTTTAATATAGATCATTATGTTAGCAACTTAACAATGTTAAATTTCTTTGGACCTAAAAATACGACTTGATCATTAATTGGTTAGGCTTTAAAACAAAACATTTGGTTTATTTTCAGGATAGAGAGTTACCTAGGCTTACTCGAGGTCAAGTTCACAGGTTTGGATTTTGAACATCAACATGTATCAATATTTTCCATTTTGTTCGTATGTTTCCTTCTTTTTAAGAAAGACCTTAGAAATATAAAAAATGTAAAATAACAACATAATTTATCTTAATATTGATCCATGACTTTTTGCGGTTAATTTTGGGCTGCCGCTTAACTCATTCTGTGAGACGGCACCAGAAATTGATTCAAGTTCCATTATATTATATTGAGGACACAATATGAATTGAATTGGAAAATATATTTCTCCAGTTCGAATTACACCTAACGTATGTAGTATTAATGAATTTCAATAAAATATTAGTGTTTTCTGTCCTTATCTTAGTATTGAAGTGTTCCTTGAGCAAGTTGGGACTGTAACTTGAGTTACTTTGTTAGACAGCCACATAAGAATATAATAATTATATGTAAGGTAGCCATTGTGAATCAGGCACAAGTAGATGATATAGGTTAGGAGCTAGAGTCTTCTAAACACAGAAGAACTATTCTCTATTGGCCTTAATTTATTTCCAAATTAAAAGAATCTCTGCTTCAAGAAAAGATACATATAATTTCTTCAACCTCAAATGTATTTGATGCTTCTAAGCACACTATCAATAACTCAAAAAGTCACAAATTCCGACTTGTGCCTGAGGCACTCAGGTTGCTTCACATAATTATGAAATAGTTGCATGACAACTCTTGGAATACCACAAATATTTGAAGTTCAAGGATTAATTAAGATGCAGGGAAAACTGGAAATGTGTAGAAATATTTGAACTAACGGACAAAAAAACTCCATATGGGCATTTTAACACATAAAATGTTTCGGCTTTATTGAGCTTTATTCAAGTTGATTGATTTACAAATCTAAGAAAGATCATTCACCAGAAAACATTCTTCATTCTTGTCCGGCAGAGTTGTGGGTTTCGCAGACAGGAAGCGGGGCATACTCCAGGCTGTATCCGTCAGACCGGCGCTGAAGGAGGAGAGGAAAGTGTGTCAGGCTGCCAGTGCGGCTTCCCAGGCAGAGATGGAGCGTCTGGCGGCGGCGACCAGTGAGCAGTGAGCGAAGAGTGATGTCCCTTTCTGCTCCTTCGTAGCTCAATTCAGGGATTCTACAGTCTGTGTTGGAGGTAAAGAGGATCCGTCTCTCTGTAACATTACATAGGTGGTGCCACATAGCTCTGTCAGTACATGTAGTTCTCTAGACTGAGAAAGCAGGAGGTTGGAGGTTTAAATCTCGGCTGGTTATGCTATCTTTATATGGTTTCTATTCTTTGGAAATCATGGGGTTTTAATACTAATCTGACTTTCTGACGGACTTGGTGCCTTCCGCATCCTACTCCTAGTGTTCCAATCAGAACGCTTCTTGAGTATGCTTCTGACAGCTCTTTAGGCTTGTCTGTCTATGCATTAGATCTTAGTTTCTCCAAGTCTGTTTTTTCTTCTGGCTAGAGTGCGTTTTTTTAGGCGGGATCGGTCTTATGTAAAGTAATAGGCACATATTAATTTTTAGTATTGCATAAGTGATAAGATAGTTTTTTTGTTTCACCAAATAAAAGTTAACATAGTTACTTAGGCTGTAATTAATATCGTCTGACAAAAATTTTGTTTTAATGCCTTTCATTTTATCCATGTAAAAATGCAATAATATAATTTAGCTAAAACAAAAAATAAAATATAAAAAATGATAAAAGGCTTTTTTTCTTTTTAATCAATTTATTTATGACTGTAATGCCACTAACCGATTAGACACTTTGATTTCATGAAATATTGAAAATGTATTGATGTGATACTATTTATTCACCTAAATTTTTGATAATTTTTTGTGTAAGATCCTTACCAATAATTAATGCTTAAATTACAAAATCCTTTTCAAATTTGTTGGCAGTTGGTTTCTGTTATTTCTGTGGATATTTTCATGTATTCTGTGTATTTATGAGTTGAAAAGTTTGTTGGTTACTAATTTTATGATATAGTGCATAAATTATGCCATACATGTATTAAGAAATAGTTTCCAATATTGATTTGGCCCCATCTACAATTTGAATGACACCTAGTGAAAAATTGCACATATATTTGTGTCCATTCAAGAGCCCTACATATCGCCGTAAGGATCCCCCAGGGGAACCTAGGAGAAGTTAAACCTGGAGAGAGGGAGAGCCCTACTACATACATAAAACCTAGTTAGTTCCGATATCTGTATTATTTTAAATGAGATATTTTCACTCACACCACAGCTCATGTATTAAAAAACACCTTTATCTGTCGATCTCAACCCTTAGTACTTTAAGTGAACTACTGTTAATATAATGTAGGAGAGAGAAAGGTATAAAGTTTGCTCTTTCACGAAAAAAAATCAAGCATCACTGTCACTTAACTTTCATTGACTCCACATTCGGTTTTAATTTTTCAGTCTATGACTATTTTTTAGAGAATTTAACAGATAACATTACTTAAGTCTCATTTTTTATCACTTTACTTTTGTGTGGCTCGTGCTTGTATATGTTTAAAATGACGTTTTGTCATGATTATGTTTTCAAAATTAAATGTTACAAAATTTTCATTTTTTGATGCCGTTATTGTTAAAATGTTACAATAAAATTAATTGAAGAGAAATTAAAAATTTGTTGTATTTTTTTTTTCTAATTAACAATAAGAGGTTGTTTTTTTTAAATATGACTGCAACTTTACAGATCTCTTGGTTATGCAAAACTAGGGTTAATGTGCAAACTAAAGTTATATTTGTTAACAGTAATCTATTTCTATTTTATGTATAGAATAGATAGGATACATTTGGATTAATATATAGAGAGTTAGTTTCAGTCTGGTTGTCAAAAACAGAAACAAATCTTATTCTTAACAGACGCATGTCATTCAGACTTTTAGCGCTACTCTAAACTCCTTTAAAAACTATTTAAAATGTAATTGGAAACAATATTATTATTTTTGATTTAATCATAAATTTCTGGGTGTTCAGTTTAATTTTTTTTTAAAGTAGAATTTTTATAAATGATTTTGTGTTTTCGCAGAAAGTAAAAAGATTCTGAACACCTATTATGGACTGTTCTAATAACAATAAGCGGTGGTTGGGAGGCATCTCACCCAGACTATGTATGTATGCTGACAAGGTGAAAAAAGGGGTGGGGGTGCTGAAAAAAGCTGACGTCATGACAGAACGTCCCTTACTTATAATTCACACACTGCCTAATTTAAAAAAGTGCAGACCCCCTCCCATTTACCACTACTACTACTACTTCTACTACTATTACTAACACTACTGCTACTATTACTATTACTACTACTACTACTACCACTACTACTACTACTACTGCACTGCTTCTGCTAACTAACGTACAAAATTCGTCGCAACTAATATTATTAATATTCAAAGCATTAATTTTTGCCTACCATAATTGCACTACTAAATATGAGAGCGCCTATAAAATAGTATGCAGGGAGACCCAGTTTTTTTACTTGATGAAAAGGTTTGCACGAATTAAGAATAAGCCGGTGTAGCACGCCACCCTGACCAGCCCGCCAGGGCTACTCAGAGTTCGCCTGGCGGCCGCCAG
>RQTK01000627.1:162750-174157 GCA_003991915.1 Elysia chlorotica
CAAAAGGTAACCTCCCACTTAGGTGCACCGAAAGTCACACAAACAACATCGGTGAAGGTAAATGGGGCAGACGAAAAAATAAAACGGACGAGATGGAATGTAATAATATTATAATTAGAAGATTTTTTTAGTGAGTAGAATTTTGAGGAAAACGAAAGCATAAATTGCCGTGCCACAATTAACATTGTGGTACCCCCCCCTCCCCCCAATACCCCTTTCTCCTACATTTAGCTTGAAAAGCTGAGTGCATTTGATAACAAAGCAAGGGGGTTTAAATGCACCAGACACTGCGACAGCAAAAAGGGAAAACAGCATAATTATATACTGACAACCCTCCACGAAAAAAGGGCAGCCCTATAAATATAAGTATACATCTAAAATTGTACAAGGTGATGGTTCCTCAGGGTGGCAGATCTGCATGGTCTCGATTACACGGAGCTGCTGCACAAAAAATATCCTCTGAGCAGACAGAAGGGGGGAACAGCGACCTTTTTATCCTCATAAAATGGCGAATAAATAGTTGGGGAGGGGGGGGGGTAAATTAAGTGGCAGGAACAGTCAGAGGGCAATAAACGAGTAGCCACCCACCTAGTGACAGATCGGTCAAGGCAGGACATCACCTTTGTCCAGTTTCGTGCCCACCGACGAGAATAAGTTAAGATCACAGTGGAACTAAGTTACTGTTAAGACACGCACGACGTGACTAAATTTCGGCCGGCGCACTAAGAAGAATTAACTCCTGCACAGTCGCACTAAGTTCGTTACTGTGAGGGGAAGATAAGTTAAAGTACTCTGTACTGTGGGGCTAAGTTAAGGTAGAGTACATTGTACGGTGAAACTAAGGTAAGTTAGAGTACACTGTAACGTGAGACTAAGTTAAGGTAAAGTACACTGTATCGTGGGACTAAGTTAAAGTAAAGTACACTGTATCGTGGGACTAAGTTAAAGTAGAGTACACAGTAACGTGAGACTAAGTTAAGGTAAAGTAAACTGTATCGTGGGACTAAGTTAAAGTAGAGTACACAGTACAATGGAACTATAATAACGTTGAGTGCACTGTAACCTGGGACTAAGATAAGGTAGAGTACACTGTGCCCTGAGACTAAGATAAGGTAGAGTACACTGTACCCTGGGATTATAATAAGGTAGAGTACGCTGTACTTAGGGCTCCGTTAAGTTAGAGCACACTGTACGCTGGGATTATAATAAGGTAGAGTACACTGTACCCTGGGACTAAGATAAGGTAGAGTACATTGTACCCTGGGATTAAGATAAGGTAAAGTACATTGTACTGTGGGAGTAAGTTAAAGTAGATAACACTGTACCCTGGTACTATAATAAGGTAGAGTACACTGTACCCTGGGATTATAATAAGGTAGAGTACACTGTACCCTGGGATTATAATAAGGTAGAGTGCACTGTACCCTGGGATTATAATAAGGTAGAGTACACTGTACCCTGGGATTATAATAAGGTAGAGTGCACTGTACCCTGGGATTAAGATAAGGTAAAGTACATTGTACTGTGGGAGTAAGTTAAAGTAGATAACACTGTACCCTGGTACTATAATAAGGTAGAGTACACTGTACCCTGGGACTAAGATAAGGTAGAGTACATTGTACCCTGGGATTAAGATAAGGTAAAGTACATTGTACTGTGGGAGTAAGTTAAAGTAGATAACACTGTACCCTGGTACTATAATAAGGTAGAGTACACTGTACCCTGGGACTAAGATAAGGTAGAGTACATTGTACCCTGGGATTAAGATAAGGTAAAGTACATTGTACTGTGGGAGTAAGTTAAAGTAGATAACACTGTACCCTGGTACTATAATAAGGTAGAGTACACTGTACCCTGGGATTATAATAAGGTAGAGTACACTGTACCCTGGGATTATAATAAGGTAGAGTACACTGTACCCTGGGATTATAATAAGGTAGAGTACACTGTACCCTGGGATTATAATAAGGTAGAGTACACTGTACCCTGGGATTATAATAAGGTAGAGTACACTGTACCCTGGGATTATAATAAGGTAGAGTACACTGTACCCTGGGATTATAATAAGGTAGAGTTCTATCTATCTATCTATCTATCTATCTATCTATCTATCTATCTATCTATCTATCTATCTATCTATCTATCTATCTATTTATCGCTCTTACTGAACAGACAAATGAAAGTAAAAATCCAAATGCGAAAATCTTTTTTCAAATGCAATTTTTCTTTATGTTTTTCAATTTAAAAAAAAGAACTAACATGAGTAAATGTTAAAAGTCAATAATTACGGTATAGAGAATACACATAATAACATTTGTACAATATGGTTTCACTATAGTCAAAAGCAACAGTGCACAAGACACATTTTCATAGGTCTCATGTCTCAGATCTAACAATTTTAAATCCAACATGCATAATATCAAAAGCATAAACAAGAAAAAATCGCTCGACATTAACAAATAACTATATAAAAAAAGAAACTGAATACTGCATCAATAAACACAAATAAAACAAAAAAGTCTATGTACATTGAGAACAATTAGGCCTATTATTTACATTAAAAAAAAAAACAATAACATTAATTTGAATGTTTTAAATATAAAAAGAGGGTATAATTTTGTTTAAAATGTTGTAACATTTAAAAAGAAAAGGGTTTAAAGCAAAAAAGATAGTGGCAAAATGTAGGCCTAGGGGTTACCTCAAAGAATAAGATAGATGATAGTGATAAAAAATATAATACAGAAAAAGCAAGGTAAAAAGTGTGTGTTGAGATAACACAGGCAGTATAAAAAAGAGTCATTGTACCATTTTCCTTTGTCTTCATAATCAATAAACTAACTTGAAATTGCACATAGTTGCCAAAAGGCTAGTCAAAGCACCATGAAATAAAAGAAGCATTATCTACTTTTTTGTTTGTTTAGGGAAAAAAATTCTAAAAATAGTAATCTCGTTTATTTGAAGATTAAATTAACCTATTTAATAACAAATGAATTGATTATACAATTGTACAAAGTATCAAAATTATAAAATAATTATATAGTTTTTCAAAGGAATATAAAATCAATGTCTTTAGTCCACGACTAGGATACATGTTTCTAATATAGTCGCAATGTGAAGACAACATTCATACAATGTAAAACATGTAGTAAGATTATTGTGGTAACAGTTTAATTTCGTTTGTTGGTTTCTTAACGCTTCTCTTCAGCAATGTTTTGCGGTTGGATCGTGCAACTAACGTTTGACATTTTCACGTGCTGTCACACGCAGGGATACCATGACTTCTTTCTCAGTCAGTCACATTATATTGACATGAACCCAATACATACGGATCAAGACGGCCCAAGCGGAAAAATGACCCGAAAACTTCCGATTAGAAACCGTGCACTCTACCATTGGGCCAGCTTGTCCCGAGTTGAACAACAATAATACAATATCATAATAGGTATGATAAGAGATTGGCCAGATAAGTATGAAGACATAAGATTGCCATTTTTTTACATTTTTACATTTAAAAAAATATGTTTATGTGTGTGTGCATTGGGGACTGAGGTTTTATAGTGCACACTAATCAATAATTGATTGCATTAGGTATGTTGGCGAGCCCAGTTCACAAGTAGATGGTACACTCCAGACCTCCTGAGAAAATTGCATAAAGATACATTATTGACTTTCACTCTTCCACTTTTCTCTTTCTTTGTCTCTAACTCTCTCTCTCTCTCTCTCTCTCTCTCTCTCTCTCTCTCTCTCTCTCTCTCTCTCTCTATCTCTCTCTCTCTCTCTCTCTCTCTCTCCCCTCTCTCTCTCTCTCTCTCTCTCTCTCTCTCTCTTTATATCCCTCCCTTCCTCTCTCTCCCTCTCTCTCTCTTTCTCTGTTTCTCTCTCTCCCTCTCTATCTCTCATCACATATCTACAGTATTGTACCATTTGGTGTTGGGGCGCAAGCAAGTTTACGTTGTTTCAATGGGGCATGTCTTGTACCATTTGGTGTTGGGGCGCAAGCACAGTTTACGTTGTTTCAATGGGGCATGTCTATCAAGTATTTCTACCAATGTTCTGTTAAAAATGTCAACTTTTTCATGCACATTATCTACAGTATTCCGTATTTACAATAAAATCGAAAGGCGATGATTATTTTGCTTAAGGCTTATAGAAAGTACTCCTATAATTCTCCTGATAGTCCTAACATATATTCATTTCTCTTTGATTGAAAGTCAAAACAATTTGAAGTAGACTACACACAAAACCTCCTCTACAAAAAACATACTCTATTATCCAATAAGAGTTTCCACCCAAAAACAAATAGATGGGAAATTCCCCATGCAACACAACAAACTAGCAACGCCCACATGTAAAAGGTGAAGGTCATCCCTGAAGCTGAAGGTCGTTTGAAAGATACATCGATCTCATAGTGGTTTGTTTGAACATCCTTCTCCATTCCGTTATGCTCTTTTGGCTTGTGCACTGCCTGTAACGCCCTTGTCTCTATGAAGGTCGATCTTTTGGGCAGATGTATTGCAAGTATTTGAGCTGTTAAATTTCTGTTCCTGCGTCAAGAGTTCCATTTCTTGAAAGTGCTCACAAATACGCCCGTCAGCTAAACGATTTTTTGATGGCCTCTTCTCAAACCTATTAGACACTACTGTTGCAGTTTCCAAGGTTGTATCTTTTTCAAGAGATCGAGCTCCAAACGATTGGGAAGACACTGACAGTACGCAGTTTTTGGCACAAGAGATTGATTCATTTGGGATGAATTTGGAATGGAAGTCACGTCCTTTGGTTTTGATGTTTTGACCTTTCGCGTCACAGTTAAGCTGGCCAGAATTGTCCAGACAAGGTGGCTGTGATTTTGGCAAGAGTTCTTCTCTCCTTGACCGGAAAGCTCTAGTGAAGACGGACATGATGAAGGCTCGGGCTCCGGCCCAAGGGTGATCTCCAACCAAACGGTACTGGACAGGAGAGACATGGAAAGTTAGTATGGGATACTAATTCATAGAACTAATATTGTTCGATTTTAATGCGATGGTTATTCAATAATTCAAGTACCCAATACATACTGGTTAATACTATCTGGGAAAAAGAAGATCTACTGTGGTCTAACGTCTCTTAGGTCCTCAGAGAAATCCTAGACAGCGACGGGACCCCAGAGCGGAATATGTGTGACTTTGTCGGTAAACATTGTATTGACACAGACCCAACCAATGAGAGGAGAAATAAAGCGAGGATCGAATCAACATTTTTTCTATAAAAAGCAATGCGCTACCCTTGGAATACCTTCACCTATGGACGAAGATGGGCCTCAAGACTAATTCTAAAGTCCAATCATATTTTTTCTTGCTGCTATACAAAGACAGTGCGGGGATACTTGGACACGTGCCCCATCTTATACCTACACCGCGCCAACCCGACATAATAATATCTTCATTTGTACTGTATTTATCGATGTGTTCCCTACCTGGGCGGGCAGGCAGGGCCCCAGGTAACACTTGAGAGCAAGGCTGGGGTCAGTGAGTGCAAGTCTCAAGAAGTTTGGTTTGGCGCCGATTTCGGAAGCGATTTGGTCCATGTATTCTATCCAAAAAGTCTGTTGAAAAAGAGCAAACACCGTTACAAATTTTTCATTGAAAGCATCCTTGTCATACTTGGTTTCAGTGGCACTGAATGCCAGTATTCAACAACATACATGTATATCCCATGTGAAGTGCTGTATGGTGAACAGCAAACAAGACAAAGTCGGAAAAGAGCAATGCCTTTTTTTTTCAACAATTAAAGAGTTAATACTTGACTAAGGGTATTGATTGCTTGAGGTATGAGGTACAGAACCTCACTAAAATCACTTTTTCAAAAGTTCTAAACACGCGATAGCAAAATAATGGCATTATCTGAGATTCTGAAAAAAATTCTGATTCAATAGAAACGTTAGGAAACACCGTACAAACCTGCATGAAATGTCGTCTAGACTGCACATACAACTCTGTCATGGCCGACTTCCTTTGTTCGTAGTCTCTCTGCATCTCGGAAAAGCTAGGTACCTTAGAGGCCCCTGTCATTATTAAAGAACATAGAAAAAAAGTTACATAGTAGTTGAATGTCGAATTTGTCTTAGATTGTTACGTCTTCATTGTTATGCTGCCAATAGACAAAGAATACCAAAAGTTGGATACAGAACCAAATAAGTTTGCATCAAACCATATCGACGAGGGTATGTCGCATGTTATTAGATACTCTACTGTAAAAAGTGGTGTCATTAATTTTGTAGGTTCTGAAGTTCATGTCACCAGATGAACATGCAAACATACTCAACTTTATCCAGCTATGGCTTCCACTAACGCTTCAGTACCTCAACCCATTCCATTCTAGATCCGTATGAATATTGGGCTGTGATGGACGTTCTGACAATGAATGGGTTAAGTCACTTTCTCGACTTAACCAGTCTATTTAAATATCCCTTAATGATGCCAACCGACCTGTAATAAGTTTGGCCGCCCATCTTGTCTGCATCTCTGAGATGGGCATGGCCGCCCCGATGGCCTGGATCAAGCCAATAACAGTCAGCGTAGGGTGTGGAAGGTGAGGGGGCACCATGAACTTGTACAGGCAGCTCTGATTGTTTTCAACCTGCCAACATAGTGTTATGGTGGTAATCTCTAAGGTACAAACAACACTAGCGATCTCCATGGTGCAAAGATTATAACTATAGTGGCTTTATGCGGTAAGTTAAAACAAAGATAAAACAAATGTAGAAGCATATTACAAAGTGTATATTCGGATAAACAGAGATCAAACTATTGCAAATGGTATGCCAAGTTAGTGAATTTAATATTGTTTCAACATCGTACTATAATATCCTAATCACCCCCCCCCCCCACACACACACACACAAACCTCCTCCATATTGCACAATCTTTCTTTAGAAATCAAACTGGGAGCGAAACTCGCTTTCTTTGACCAAAGATCTCCCCACAAACCTTCAAGATTTCCCCACAAACCTTCAAGATCTCCCCACAAACCTTCAAGATCTCCCCACACACCTTCAAGATCTCCCCAGAAACCCTCAAGGCCTCTCCACAAACCTTCAAGATCTCCCCACATACCTTCAAGATGTCCCCACATACCTTCAAAATTTCCCCACAAACCTTCAAAATCTCCCCACAAACCTTCAAGACATCCGGGTCAACAAAGTCTACACGGTAGTCGTATCCAGTCGCCATGATGATGACGTCACAGTCCACCACCTCCCCATCAGTCAGGACTACACCGTCTGGCCTCACGCTGGCAATGGCTGGCCTTGACAGCACTCGCCCGCTCACCAGGTGGATGGGCAGCTCGTCGTTGATGGTGGGGTGGCAGTTGAGCACTCTGTTGGGAGAGAAAGCATCGGTGATTCGGTTTGTCTCTTAATGTCAAACATAAGCAAGTGGGCTGTTTCAAGATCAGATTCAAGACTATTGTCTGAGAATTCCAAGTGTCTCTCAGGTCCCATCAACTCATTAAAGGTATTTTGGTTTGAAAATTTGTAGAGACATATGATTTTAGAAAAAAACAACCACACATTCATTATTTAAACTCCAAAAGTTTAGTCCTATGTAGTGTTGTAGCACTGACATTAAATTGCACATTTTCCTGATGTCCAGTCGAATCATGCGAGCTCAAGAAGAACAGTCTAATATATGCTTAGTCCGTCACCGTATAGGATATTTCTCGAGATAATTATCAGAGACAGCTTCATTATCTCCTATCAAATAACGTGTAACCCTAGGTACCCGTAAGGGCGATTACCCGTGCTGAGGTCTGATGCCGTAGGCCTGGTGATCCACCCGGAAGTTGGCTTGGACCTGGACGATCCAGTCCAGCAGACGATAGGGCAGCGTGAAGACCACCCTGCTGTTGGCCAACATGTCTGCCGGGAGCCCCCAGAAGGACGTGCGCGGGACTATCCAAGACCCTCGCCTGCTGCACAGGTACACCTAGACATGCAAGGTCAAGGCAGATTCACAATATTACTTAAGGTATCCTTTAAAAAATTGGTCGATTAAAGCTAAAAACAACAACAACAACAACAACAACAACAACAACAACAACAACAATAAAAACCAATAACAAGAACCAACTATTTTGACAGTTACTTTTTTTCTCTCAAAAAAGTTTTTATTTTCTAAATGGCCAAAACAACAACAACAAAAAAACAACAACAACCACAACAACAGCAAACAAGAAAACCGGTGGTATCATTTTTAGTTGGGTTTTTTTCACTGATCATGCGTGATTAAAAATCCCAAAGTCATCCACTTTTATACTTTATCTAAAAATGTGCAATACAGCCTTGTCAAAATCGTTTTGTCTGTGTGTGTGTACATATGTGTGTGCTAAATTATTAAAAAGGAGACTTTGAACAACGTACCTGTTTGGCAGATTTAGCTAAATCACAGGCGATGTCCACAGCTGAATTTCCCATTCCTAGGGAAAAATGAATTTTTAACGAATATAAAAACAGTTTTTTAAATGGCTGTTAATTGATTCTGGCATCTTATGTGTTTTATAGAAAACGGGTGATCCGAAAATCTAATTCAGGTATTTGTTTAAAAAATAGAAAGAAAATGTGGTAAAAATATGAAGTTCTTGTTCAAAGCTATACCTTTTGTTGTTTGTTTGTTTTTTGAGCCACAAAATGTATAGCTTTGATATAATTATACTAAGGTTTTTGAAATCCCAAATTAAAAAAAAAATTGATGACCAAACAGGGAGAAATCTAAACCAGACCCAGAGCGGTAGAAAATCTCCCGAGAAGTACCCAAAAACAAACACAATAAAAGAAAACAGGATAAAAAATAAATCCTTGTTTTTTGCTGGGTTTTTTTTTCACATGCTACCTTTTACCTAGAATCACAACCCGTTTTCCAAGAAACGGTGTAGATTCCTTGTAGAAACGAGAGTGCAGCACCTGACCCCGGAAGTCCACCAGTCCGGGGATTTCCGGTACGTAGGGTACAGAGTGGTGGCCCGTGCATACCATAACGCCATCGAATACCTCTTGAACATGTGACTCAGTCACGTGGTTGCTGTCCGACTCCGCATCGCTGGGCAATAGGGAAAATAGACTTTGAACAGGTTAAGGCAAAGAAATAGATTCTAGTAAAATAAAAATAAATGTGCTGGAAAGTACCAAAAATACAACAATTCTTTAAACAAGAAGTCAAGTATGTGGAGTTTAAAAAAGGGCTGTAGAATAATCAAACATCTTAACTCCTATTTAAATGTTCACAAAAAAAACAACCAAGCTAGAATGAAAACAAAAACAAACTTTTAAAGGAAGGATAACACCACGACTGGCTCGAACATTCAAACAAATGGCTAAGGAAACAGACATAATTATATGGCCCTATTTATACAAACAAACAAAAAAGGATTGTAAAAGAAAACAAACAGAAAAGTGAATAAATATACAGCAAACAAAACGAGACAATGTGGTAGTTACACTTACACAACATAAAATGCAAAATTTGAAAAAAAAATGCTTTTAAATTGAAAAAGGCTTTTACCTGTTACTATGTGTTTCATCTACAGACATACATCTAGCTCTGCAACAACTTGGTTTACTCCACAGGTATTCCACTTTCCACTTCCCCGTGGCTTCATAATCCTTAGCTTTGGACACTCGTTTCACTTCGGCACCGAATCGGATGTAACGGAGAAGCCCGAAGTTTTCGGCGTAAAGGCGGAAATACTCGAGCACTTTTTGGTGGGTCAAAAATGGCGGGAAACTTTCCGGTGGCGGAAAATCGCTGAACATCATCATCTCCTTGCTCGTGTTGATAACAAGGCTCCGGTAAATTCCTGCGCTTCCGGTGACGTCATTGTCTTTGTAGTTCCACAGCCCGCCTATGTCAGATGATCGCTCCAAACACACGGGGTCGAGTCCCTCATCCAAGCAGGACTTTATCGCGGCAAGCCCGCTGCAACCTGCGCCAATAATCAAGACACGACGACGCGCCGGTTTTGAAGCATTTTGGCTCGGAGAGTAAGATTCTGGAGATTTTGTCGAAGACACTGGTGAGCTCTCTCTAGAAGAATTTGATACTAAATGGTTTGAGGTAAGCTTATGAGAGCATGAACAGTCTCTAGAGTGAAGTTCAGCGCTTGGTTGAGGTGAATGCGATATCTGTGTCCGTAATGGCTGCATTATAGGGGTAGGCTTATTCACGGAGGGTAGGGACAACAAAGAGCTATTGTGTTCAGACGGTGTGTCAGTCAATGAAGGTGCGGACCCCATCTTTGAGGAAATATCATGTCCTAAAGAGCGTTGCTTGCCGTTAATTCTATGGCATTGGGTTTGTGAATTGTTGAAGTCTACACAGTCCTGCATAGAATTATCAGACTTTTGCATATGAACTTTTTTAGATGTATTTTGCAGCTCATCTGGCGTATGGTTAACTAATAAACTGGGCGTTTCTGCATTCAATTGGTATTCTGGATTTGATGTAAGGTTATCTGTAGCTCCACGATGTTCCTCCATATCTATGGATGGAAGTAGAGTCTGGACACGTCCAATATCGAATGCTAGGAATGACTGGGGTTCGTTTGGGCAATAACCGCTAGGCTGATGTGATGAACGATCTAGTTCAATTCCATTATCTGGGGATGTAAATTGATCTTTTGGCTGATCTAGTTCAATTCCGATATCTATGGCCTTCGAGTCGTTTTCTCGTAGACGTTTCGAAAATTCGAGAGGGAATCCGGTTGTTGGGGCAGACCCTCCACGTACCAACGCTCCTTGGTATTCGGCTAGCATTATCTCCCTTCTGAGGAGAATACTGGTAGGAAATGCGGTTTTTCTGGGTTATAATTTTCAAGACTTTGTCGAGTTCCAAATAAAGCCAAAAATGTTGATAAGACTTCTTCCGTGCTTTATGTTCCCCATTTAGACACAAAGATCATCTAATGGATGTTAGACAAGATGGTGCAGTTGCTGATCTGAGTGTTCCTCGCGCTGTAGGTGAGGATCATTTACTACAGTCCTCTTGCCCAGGGTAATCTAAGAAGAAATATAAACAAAAATATATGCATACTTTACAGGAAAATTGCACATTTATAATGAAAACGGAGGCTATGCGTATTGGTCCAAGTATTATGGCGCGGGACTTCTAATCGGAAGATCTCTGGTTCGATCCGTGCTTTTGCCGCAGCGTGTTATCTAAATGACTGGGTCGATGTCAATACAATGTGACCAATGGACCAGACTCTTGGTTCTCTTGTATACTTTCAATACAACTAGGATTAAGCACTCAAAAGCTCACACATATTAGTTTTCTAAAGAACACATACCAAACTGGGAATTCGAGTGGCTTCTGCAGATAGTATTAACTACCATTGAGGCCAGATCATATTCTACCAAGTAAGAGCAAGGCTGCGT
>RQTK01000627.1:174497-181997 GCA_003991915.1 Elysia chlorotica
TACTACTACTACTACTACTACTACTACTACTACTACTACTACTACTACTACTACTACTACTACTACTACTACTACTACTACTACTACTACTACTACTACTACTACTACTACTATTATTATTTTCAGTGGTCACTACGAATAATGTAATCAAATATCCGAAGCAGGCGTTAGTCTGAACTTTGCCACAAACTGGAAACCAGATATCAGCTGCTGAGTTAGCTGTGTATAGAAGGGGCAATTGGCGAATTACTTAAAAGTTCGTCTGGACTTGGCTGGGCAGTGTTTCGTCTGGACCTGGCCGAACAGTGCGAGGCTTTTACTGCAACCTAATCATAATTCTGTTAAGGCCAGCTGTTTTCAAGGTCGGTAAGACCCTGAATGGATGAGTCGTAGGGAAGTCAGATATAGAGAGAGATGGAGAGATAGTGGGTTGATTTGAGAGATGGGGGGAGAGTAGTTGAGAGAAAGAGAGAAAACGAGAAAAAGAAAGAGAGAGAGAGAGGAGAGAGAGAGAGAGAGAGAGAGAGAGAGAGAGAGAGAGAGAGAGAGAGAGGGTGGCCAAGGTGACTTAACGATAGAGCGTGCAGCTTCCCTACTAATTTGACCAGTGTCAATATTATAATGCGACTGATCAAGTCTAAGGTATCCCGCTGTGGGAACCCGTAGTCGTGTAGGATCTGATTTAAGAACTTATGAGATACTAAACTGATAGAGGCATTCGCTTTCACCAAAATAAAGTTGAGTTTTGTAGTTTTAAAATGTCAGGTATCCCATACAAAGAGGCAACAGGCAGCGACAAAAACTCGTTTGTATCAAGAGTGCTACAAAATTGCCGTACTTAGCTGACTTTGGTGTATGTGCATGTGTTTGCGTTTGTAGATACTTGTAGATGCTTGTTTTTACTTTGGTATATGTATGTCTTATAGTATATATTGTTGCAACCATGTCTCACGTCTACGTAAAATGTTTTACTTATTTATGGTTTGTTGAAAAAACTGTGTATGTACAACCAAGGAATATTTCCATATGAGATCATAAAGGCTTATCATTTAATATCTTATTAATTTTATAACACACTCAAGGTTTTTGGAAGGAAATTCTGTACGAATCTTTAAGAAAACAACATAGTTTTAGCCTTAATGTGCGTTAGACACAATTATTTTTACACAGGAAAAATAGAGTTGTACATGACCGTATCCATTTTACCCTTACCATGCATCTTACCGTACCATAGAGGATTAACATTGTTGCCTACTACTAATTATTGATGCTCCCAATATTTCTGAATATAAAAGGCCACTGAATTAGACAAAAGTATTTGGACATAGACTGAAAGAGTAGAGTTGAAAAAATTTACTACCTATGTATCATTTTCTTCTAACCATACTAAATATTCATGTCAAAAAATAGTACGCTTTTTTTGTTCTTATCGAGGCTTCCAAAAAAGCAGATCAAATCACTAAAGTAGACTAACATTTGCATTTTGAGTCCAAGTGAATTGTACCATAAAAAAAGTAGAAACAGATCATTTCTTATTCCTGCATTGTAAGCTGAGTAGGCTGAAACAAAAATCACTCTCTGAGTACCAATCTGAACTAACTCTCCTAATGATTTATGATAAATACATCACTGTCACGCTTGTTACGCTATAATCTATTCATTCCGATCATTTCGGTGACTTGGCCTGTTCTAAAGGAGGCCTCGGTTGTTATGCAAAAACGTGTTCACTTCAGGCAAGTGACTCCATTTGGGGACTTACCCTTTTGTGTTTGTCAGCCTAGCTTATATAGCTTTACGTATTACAATATCTGTAACTTCTCAGTATTGACCCAACCCGTTTCTCTTACTTGTTTGCGCAATTTTTAAAGAAAAGAATAAATTGTAGAAATACGTTTAAAATTCGTATTTAGAATCAAAGATGTATAGTGAAAGTATTCGGCGCAGTTGGGACAGTTGGTTGGACTTGTAGGTAAGTAGGCAGAACAAAAAAAATACTAACTGTCTCAGTTTTGTTCATTCTACTCTGTCCTAACTATAATAATAATTTAAAAGAAGTAGATCATTGTTACCCTTCTTATGCAAAAAATGAGTTCACCTTGAACAATTCAGTGACTCGCCCTTAAGTTGGCCTCATTCAGTGCGAAGTCAAGTGCGTGAGGAAAATAATGGCAAGTTTACTCACAGTCGTCAAAGTCTAGGTTACCCAACGATCTGTCAATCAAAGAGTATGGGGCACTTTTTACTGCTCAACCCTTACGGTGTTCGGTCGTAGTATTAAGAAAAAAAAATTATATAAAATGAGGGGTGTAAAATATGTAGCATAATTATACGTATGATACCAAAGACTGTAAAGTAAGCAAAAATAAAATAACTCATACTTCCATAACCAGTAGGCTACAACCGGCCCAAGCCCTCAAGGGGTAGAGCGTTGGTCTACCAATCGGGAGGCCCCGGGTTCAAAAGCCACGGTCGTATGAACATTTATTTGTCTTTTTCGTCCCCTTCTGTTTGAGTCAGTATCAGTAAAATGTGACTGACCGAGACAGGAGTGCAGATGACTCCACACGGTCCCGTATGTGGCAGCACGTAAATTTGGCAGATGTTAGTCTTGGGGTCCGTCCACAATATAGTCTACATGGTGCTTAGGTTGTACGTCAAAACAACCAACTCCAATTTCACTTCTCAATTTAACTCTTTACTTTACACGCTCGCATAATTTTGAGTGACGGGTGAAATGACGAGAAGTCGATAGACCTCTATCAGGACTTTTACCAAAATCGCTAACTCGTTTTTAGCACTATTCTTAAAGGCCGACGGCTAGTCCAAAATAAGTAGAGCCGCATAGGCCCTAACAGTTTATGTTATCAGCCTAGCTGCTATAGGAGTCAATAAGAAAAGTACATAAGAAAAATGAACCAGTACAAAAAAAAATCTCAGCAACACACACACACACGCACACAAACACAAACCACACACTCAATTCAAACAACTTTGTTTTGTCTCCAAGGTGTCAAATCTTGGCAGGAACGCAAACTAAAGAAATAGCACAAAATGCATTAAAAAAAAAAAATAAAAAATACTAAAAACTGGGACAATGAAGCACCGGTAACTGAAGCACGTGACCTCTGCCAGTGTGTCTGGCCCCGGCAGGTGGCAGTGACACGCCGTGACCTCATTGCAGGTCAGTGGTCAGTCCACGCTGGGCTGCCGGTCAAGCCGTCTGAGATGGACTCACTGCGTGCCTTGCGACCACCACGATGGAGTGGATGACATAATGTCGGAGTTAAGTCATGCCTGGGTTTTCTCATCTCATTGGATCGTTTATTTTGGGATGGAACATGTGTTGCGGTCACCACGACAATAATGAATGACATTAGGACGTCCTTTGCTTCTGGCGGTTTTCTGATCGCTCACCGGTTAGACCTTTCGAGAACTACGACAATGGTGGTAGACACAATCATGAACTTAACATAATACGTGTATGAAGTTTGCTGATCACTGGTTAGGAAAGAATAGGATAGAAATGCAATTGGACACCGGATTCATTTCCTATGTTTCTTGAATTTTGTTTGATTTCGCTATGAGATCCGATAATGTAATGCCCTTTTTTCTACGGATACAACGATAAGTAACGATGTTTTCCGATTTAGGTCTAGATCAACGTTGCTGCCCCGAATAATAGCTAATCGCTCATTGGGTTGCTTGGACTAGACTAGAACAGGCTTTATATACACGCGTCGATAATGGATAACATATTCATGACCCTGAGGCATGGGGTCCTCTGGTTGCTCATTGGCTCTGCGAGTCTAAGATAAAGCTATGATTGGACGCCCTTCCCTAGCGTCTTCACATTCGCTACAGGCCCCATTATCACAAGGCATCTAGTGTCATATTTAGACGCCGGTAGAGAAAAAAAAGTTACAGGTTGCTAAGTCAAAAGACATCGGACGGTGCCTCGACACAATTTTATGTGCTGCCATTCTGGGACAGTGCAGGGCTACCAGTACTTATGTCTCTGTCGGAATGTAGATTGACTGTGGCTAGGATAGTGCTATCAGTCGGGCACGAAATTGGACAAAACACACTTGCCCGATCGCCTAATTAGACTGGGGACTACTAGCATAAAACCCCAGAGATTTGCCATTTTACCAGAGATTCCGATTTCATACCTTTCCTGATGGGATTAGAGTTTACTCTAACTTGGGACGTAAGCGGTAGATCTAGGCTAGAGAATAAGCACACACGATAAAAGAATAGACTTGAAAGAATCGTCCAGACGTACCCCATGTCCATTTCTGAGTTAAAGCAAGGGTTAACTTTGCGTTTTCATTAATTAAACTCTATCAAGTTATTGTTGATTTAT
This sequence comes from Elysia chlorotica, assembly GCA_003991915.1. NCBI lineage: Eukaryota > Metazoa > Mollusca > Gastropoda > Plakobranchidae > Elysia > Elysia chlorotica. The sequence continues at coordinate 178,861 of RQTK01000627.1, forward strand.
TGACATGATTTATTGACATGTACACATCACAAACAAACCATAACCAAACAAAAAAGAAAAACACACAATTTTAAATAATCCCCTTCACACCCTGTTCACCCGTACACATTATCCTTCGTCTTCATTAGGTCAGCGCTATGGACCACCGGATCACAAAGCCTGCACAAGCCAGCGGTCACCGGGCGCGGGTCAGTCTGCAAAGTACAGTTTGGCCAGACAGGGCAGACTGGGGCAGCTGACCGAGGCCGGCGGTGCTGCTCAGATATCCTCAGTCTGGCTGTGTGGGTGTTTGTGTTTGTGTTTGGGAAAGGAGGTTCATTTCTCCCTGTTTCTGTCTCTGTCACTCTCTGTCGCTCTCTGTCTCTCTGTCTGTTTCTCTGTCTAAGTCTCTCTGTCTCTGTTTCTCTGTCTTTGCCTCCCTGTCTCTGTCTCTCTGTCCCTCTGTCTCTGTCTGTCTGTCTCTCTGTCTCTCTGTCTCTGTCTGTTCTCTCTCTCTCTCTCTCTCTCTCTCTCTCTCTCTCTCTCTCTCTCTCTCTCTCTCTCTGTGTTTTTCTCGTCTATTATCTCTATCAGTCTGTCTTTTCACACTGAATTTTCTACATCTCTTTCCTCTTTGTAAACCGATTCAGTCGAAACGGTTTATATGTTAAAATAGCCTTGTTGAGCTTTTTGCCCAGTCTTTCAAGTTCATGACGTCTTTATTATTTATTATTTCCACACATTCTCGGTTACCCTTGCTGCTTAATTCTAAATTGTAATTTAGCCACTCTATATAATTATTCTCTCCTCTTTTTCTTTCTTCTCTTACTATCCCTCTGCCTCTTTTCACTCCCTGTCTGTCTGTTGAATCTCTTTCAATCTCTTACTTTATATTATTTCTCTCTCCATCGCTATCTGTCTCTCTTTCTGTCTCTATCTCTTTAACACACTTGGACGTTTTCTCTGTCTTTCTCTATCTATAATCGTGTCTCTCTTCTCTGCCTCTGTCTCTATCTCTCTATCTCTCTGTCTGTCTTTCTGTCTCTTTTTCGCCGCCAGCTATACAATTTCAAGAAACTCGTTGCTATGGATATGCAGCTGTAAGCACGCTAGGTGTCTTTTGGGTGTACAAAGTTATAACAGGGGGAGACAGGGGAGATTCAGAGGCAGAGAAAGAAAGAGCCAGAGAGAGCCAGAGTCAGAAACAGACCGATCTACCTACCTACCTACCTACCTACCTACCTACATACCTACCTACCTACCCACCTACCTACCTACCTACCTAACTACATAGATACATACATACATACATACATACACACATACATACATACATACATACATACATACATACATACATACATACATACATACATACATACATACATACATACATACATACATACACACACACAGACGGACATACAGGCAGACAAAAAAACAAACAGCCAACGATATGGGAAATCAACTTTCGGATGTGCAATGCGAGGATGTTCATGGATATACCTCACTTGGTAGACTATGCCTATCACGTTTAGAAACCTACTTTGAAATTGTAACGGTAAGTCTATTTATCGACATATTTTGAACAAAAAACATTACGAATCGATGTGTGCGATAAATGCGCGTCTGGGAATGGATTATACGTGTGCCACTTTCTTTTCATGTACTACACACACACACACACACCTTTCTGGTATATTCAATGAACATTAACTTTCAATAACGCTAATATAAAACAATGTGTCCATTTGGTAGGATTTAAAGGATTTGTTACACAAATGCAAACAAGAAGAATATTATTATCTACACCCTTTTCAACTTCAGTTTCACAAAATACTCAGGTCTAAAATTGCAATCCCAAAGAGCTGTCATTTGGTTCGTCATGGACACACTCGACGTTGGGTTTGTTTGTTTGTTTGTTTGTTTGTTTGTTTGCTTGCTTGTCTGTTGCTTAGCGTCCAGCGTCAGCAATACATAGCTAATATGGCGGACGATCCCCAGACTAACGTCTGACAATTTTACATGCTGCAACACAGAAACAGTGTGGGTAGAGCATGACTCTTGTCTCGGCCGACCACTCTATAAAAAACTCCGCTTTAAGTGACTCTGCAATTATTACCTACGTCAAAAATTCAGATCTTATTTTTTGCAGTGAACCCTGGCCACCAATTCAAGATTTACAGCATCACACAGTGGACTCCATTAGACAGCCCGATCCTGATGAGGCTAGCAGACGACAGACTCTTAATTTGGCTATTGGTGACACACAAGATGTCATCATCTATGCCTGCTCATGCAACATTACTGACTAGACATAATCAAGGAAAATAGTGACTGAGAGAGCGAGTGAGTAACCTTATTCACGATCTATGCCTTTGTTGTTGTTTTGGTTTTGATTGTTTTTGGGGTTTTTTTCCGGGGGGGGGGGGGGGGGGATTGAACCATAAAACTTAGCACCCTCTGGCATCAAAAAGCCCCGTACAAGTTGACCGCAAAGTCACATCCTGCTTTCAAAATGCATTAAAAAGAACCGACCGAAGCACTATACCACTGCGTAGTCTGATCGAAATTCATTATGAAGGCAGTGCCCTCCACTGACTGAGCAGGCTAAACAAAATCCGACTGTGGATAATATCTAACCACTTGCACTCACCATCAAAGCACGGAATGTGTGGAAGTACTAGGTGGGCGAAGTAGAACTACATGTATTCATGAAATGTTTAGGAGACGGAAAAAAGCGATAGGGAGAACGCAGCCATCGCAGTTACGTAGGCAACAGAGAGAGAAGGAGGGAGAGAGGAGGAAGAGAGAGAGAGAGAGAGAGAGAGAGAGAGAGAGAGAGAGAGAGGGAGAGAGAGAGAAAGATACTTCCGCTGGATGCAAAAACCCAACACTTGCTGCGCAAACTTTACAAAGTGCAAAAAGAGCGACCGCCTGTGTTATAATTATTTACTCTTTTGTATAGACAAACGTAGATTCAGCGAGCGCTCTCAAATGTTCTAGTACTCTGCTGCCCACCTCATCACGACGGTAAGATTCGCCCCTGCAGTCCTGCACCAGCTCAGGCTGAGTGCCCGCTGACTCCGGTGTCACGTGATCAGCGCCCACACCTGGGCGAGCACCAGCATAGTTATTGTTGGGGGTTGAAGAGCAGA
>RQTK01000627.1:186997-198091 GCA_003991915.1 Elysia chlorotica
TACCGTAAACCTTCTTATTTCCATGTCTTACAACTCGCAGTAAGTCTTCTTATTTCCATGTCTTACAACTCGCAGTAAGTCTTCTTATTTCCATGTCTTACAACTCGCCGTAAGCCTTATTTCCATATCTAACAGTTCGCCGTAAACCTTCTTATTTCCATATCTTACAACTCGCCGTAAGTCTTCTTATTTCCATATCTTACAACTCGACGTAAGTCTTCTTATTTCCATATCTTACAACTCGACGTAAGTCTTCTTATTTCCACATCTTACAACTCGACATAAGTCTTCTTATTACAACATCTTACTACTCGACATAAGTCTTCTTATTTCTTTATATGACGCTGCCCTGACGACCCTGTAAATTTAACATCAGTAGAATCTTTCAATAAAATATTATTAATGATGGACTTTTATATATTCTTGTTTCCCATAGTGATCTTGGTATATTTTCTTGACAATATAAAACATCGACAAGGCCAATAATGTGAAGAAGCTGCTGTTCTCCTGGTCTGTGATGGCTACATGTCTGGGGCATGGAGCAGGTCTCTGCCAGTCCCGGTGAGTGATGATTTGTGTATATGCATGACAACCTGGGCCTCCAGCCCGTGCTTCCCCCCCCCCCCCACACACACACACACCAGGCGGAGCGGCAGTAGAGTTTACTTGGCAACACTTGCTCAAACTGTTTTGTTTTGACATCACAGAGGTGTGTCTTCTCAAAAGTTTGAGCGACGAGCGGAATTTTGACCTTTCACATGGGGCTGGTGGGTTTTCCCCAAAACGTTTGTTTTTTAACTCCAAAATTAGAGAGGATATGGCCGTTCGTGTTAACTTGTCGTGCAGGTTTGTTTTGCAAAGTGTTTGCGTTTTCCCCCTCCATGAAGAATATGGAGCAGCCATGGAAGAGGGATGGAAGTTGGTTATCTCTTTCAGGGCATCATGTCCGGTCGCATCCGCTTTTGGAATTTTTTTTTCGTTGGATTAACATTTTTTAGGATTTCAAAATATTGCGATTTTATGGAGAGGAAAATGTTTTTATACCTCTAGACATAAATAAACAGTTAAAAGATTAATGCATTTTCCACTTGGTCTCCATACCGTATAAAAAGGATTCAATGTACTCTAGTGTCTTTTGTTACATATTAATGTCTTTTTTAGTACGACAATGTACTTTGGTGTCTTTTTGTTACATATTAATGTCTTTTCTAGTATAACCATTGTGAGAATAAAAAGTCTTCCTCCCACCTAAGTCCATAAATTATCATATTCAGCCATAAGGCAATACACTGGTATGTCATCAGATGAAGGGAAATGATATTGCCTTCTCACCAAGCCGTTACACGTACATAATAATTACGCTCAATGTTTTAATCCTATATTTAGAAACCACACAGGGCTCTACATCTAGTATCTTACACCCGCACATCCAGTACAAGTATGTTACACTAATCTATGAGATAAAGTAGCAGCTCTGTTATTTGATTTACTATATATCAATCTACATAATGGGCCTAGCGGCATATTATATTTCTGCGGTTTAAGAACATGACCTTCTTTGCGTAAGTGGAGCCGGTGTGTGACGCGCGACATCAGGTCCATCCTCTAGTTAGACCAGGCACAAGCTGCTGAGTGATCGGTCATTCAAGTCAACAGCAGCTGCTGGCGCTGCTACCCAGGCGGTGACCATTGTCCACCTAACGGGCCAGGCTGACAGGAATACTGTTGATATGCAAATCCCGAAGCTCTGCTCTCGACCTTGGCAGCTTTCCTGTCGTGCTCCGTGCGGTATCCATCACATGAGTCCAGGTCCTTGTACTACTAACTTAAACATCGACTGGACGTTTAGATGGGAGAACACCGCTGCTAATTTTTATGTTTTGTTTTATAGCGAAGGCAGCTGAGGGCGGATATTAACAGCATGTTAATTATTATTTGGTTGATTTGATTTTCACTAAAAGTACAGTATTCAAAACAGCGATGGCGTAAATAAACAAATTCTCTCTCTCTCTCTCTCTCTCTCTCTCTCTCTCTCTCTCTCTCTCTCTCTCTCTCTCTCTCACATCTCTCTCTCTATCTCTCTCTCATGACATAAAAAATCAACCCATCAATCTATCGCATCTGTCTGTCTGTCTCTTTCTGTCTCTGCATCTCTCTCTCTCTTTCCTTCTCTCACTCTCCCCTTCTCTCTCTCTCTGTCAATCAACCCATCAATCTATCTATCTATCTATCTATCTATCTATCTATCTATCTATCTATCTATCTATCTATCTATCTATCTATCTATCTATCTATCTATCTATCTATCTATCTATCTATCTATCTATCTATCTATCTATCTATCTATCTCATCTGTTTTCATGTTTATTTTTTCGATTTTTGGTAACGCAATGAACGTAAATAAGAATTTGTTAAGATACAGATAAAAATAGATCTTTAATGTATACACAAAGGACGAGATATGATAGAAAAATAGAGAAAGATGTAATCAGAGCTGTGGCCTATATTTCCTATTGATTGTCATTGTTGGCTCGACAAAGGGAAGCCGACCTCTAACAAGGGGATTTACCTGTCTCGAGGTAATCACCAGTTCTTTTTTTTTTTAACCCTGTTAAGGAATCGTTGATGTTTTTTAGGTTAACTAGTAGAAGGCCCGCGAATTCGCGGGATTAAAAGTTTAAATCAATACCCATGTTGGCATTGATGTTATGTTAACAGAAAATATTGTTCTCACCATTATAATATTAATGCTGATTTGAGACAGCATTATTGGTGTAGCTTGTCATAGCCATAGAGTTCTTTGATAGCGGTGCCAATCCAAATTGCAAACCATTATAGCCTTTAAGTCTTGACATAGCTACATACAACTGATCAAGTGCTGTATTGTCATTGTTTGTGTGAGTGGGCAGTATAACTGTAGAAGCTATCTGACTGATGTCAGGTGGAGGCGTTAGTGGTGATGTAGATCTAGATCTAATCTGTGTGGGTCTACCTTCTTTTTGTGGTGGTGTAGCAGATCTGAAGCTAGGTCTGCGTTCTGGAGATCTAGCTCTATGTCTGTTTTCACTTTGTCGTAGATGTAGATCTAGATTTAGACCACTATCAGTATGCCTAAATATGGATGGTTGATCAAGTGATTTTTGTGATTGTGCGGTTGAGGGGATTTTATTTGGATTGAGTGTTGCTGCTAAGTATCTGGATCGTCTTAAACGACGTCTCTTTTTCTCACCTACCATCGTAACAGGTGTAATCTAGATCTAGATCTTACACAATTAAGTTTCACCCATGATACAGTTGAGTCATGTTTCTTGGTCAAATAATTCAGATCTAGATTCCTGACTCAGTTGTCTTTGTTTTTTAGTAACCGGATAAATCTGCGGTGAAAAACTTTATAGAATTACCGCTCTAAAGTGCCAAAGTGCACACCGTTTTTTTTTCTTCTTACGAAACGTGCTACTTTTACAAAAAGGAAGAGGAAAGCGATTAACCTAATAATATAGATTGGCCTTTGTGGTAGGGGTACATTGAATTTAAAGATAATATCAAAGTTTTAATAAAAAAAAAAAAACTTCTTTTTAAAAAGTGATGATCAGCATGTCCCTAATTTGATTTATAGCGGTTCATAAAAAAAAAAATGTTTTGTAATTTTCAAGTGACTAAGTAAGTCTATGGAGATGGGCAAAAATCGAGACGGGCAGCCCACAACGAGCACTATTTTTTCTGTTTATAGATCCTTAATGGTAGTCGTGTAGAACGCGATATACTATATCTTTGAGAGAGCCGTTGTTTTATATAAATCCCTTTCCATGTATGTTTTGGATTTTAATTTCAAAATCTAAAAACTATTGCAACTTCAAAAAAGATAAATAATAATTACTTGTGCGATATTTATAAAGTAATTTTAAACGTTAAAGAATTGACATGATCCTATAAATGTTTAAGTAAATATTTTGCCATTTTAAAAATGCAAGGAAAATGGACAATTTGCATGATTTAATTTTTTCTGATGGCACACAATTATTTGCAATCCGGTCAATTTTAAAAAGCTTCTCTCCCCATGAAGGCTGAAGTAATAAAAAAAATCCTCTCCATAAATGCCTTTGAACTACTGACCTATTTGCGTTTTTTTATACGAAATATGGGCGATCTACCTACTGCTGCATTAAAGTTGATTTACACATTACATTGAACCCATGTATTTTAAATAGCAATGCCAAAAACAAACTCCTTACTGGAAGAAACAAGATTTTACTTTAGATCACAATCTTAAAGAAAATAACGTTCTCTACTGTCTTCAATTATTTGGCAACAATAGAAACATAGACTTCTTCATTAACCATCTTTTTCAGCCTCTCTGTATTTTTATGGCACAATATAAAACAACTTAGGTTGTTAAAAAGAGCTACCAGAAGAACGAACCCGTTAAAACAAAAACTGCTTAACATGCCTCAGAAATTTGAAAAAGAATCACAAACGAGGGGATTGTTCGTGGGGCGAGGACTGGTAGAGACTGGTAGCTTCGTCTGTAGAGCCTGGTTCGATTCCCCGCCGAGGCCACCCGAGCCTTTACTGTTTCTTTCGTTCTCATTCTCATTATACCATGACTGACCAAAGTGTTAGTATCCCCTTCGAAGGTTCCGACGTGGCAATGGATCTTTCTTGAAAACTAAGTAGACTTTAAAAAAGGAATGTGTGCGTACTCCAGTTTACCAAAGTTATAGACTACATTAATTTTGTATTTTCCCTACCAACACCATCCAATCCTGATTAATCAAAGGCACCCTGTATTTTTGTTTTTTGCCGTTCATCATTTTAGGTACTTTATGAACAGTATATTATGATAAATGAACACTTTAAAAGACAAGGAAATATAATTTCTATATATTGCATTTATTTAGTGTTGTTATTGTTTATTCACGGTTATTATTTCAGCTGTGCACTTTTCTCCTTTTAATGTAATTACTTTATCATTTAAAATCTCTTAGGGAAAGAAGAAAATTCTATTTATCTTCCTTTTCTTTCAATTTTGTACCTTCATATGACTTTTCCAACAACTACAACAAGACGACCACAACAAAGAAACTGCGGGCGTTGTGACAACGTAACGGCGTGCAAAGTCTTAAAGCCGTTGTTAGCGGAAATCAGCAACAATGTTGACGTCAGAGTGGCGTATTGCGGTATCCCCCCATATCCCCCTTAAAGCCTAGTTCTCTAACTTATCAGCTGCCTGTCTAGCTTTCTCTGCCTCTCTCTCTCTCTCTCTCTCTCTCTCTCTCTCTCTCTCTCTCTCTCTCTCTCTCTCTCTCTCTCTCTCTCTCTCTCTCTCTCTCTCTCTCTCTCTCTCCATTTCCCTATCCCGTTCTTAATTTTTGTCCGTTTTAGTCCTGGAAAGCCAGACTTTGTGAGGGATAGAAATCGCTGCTCAGTTTCCTGACAGGCTTTGCCAATTAGCAGGAAATATCAATATTGCGAAATCCTCTTTCTGGTTAATTCGGCCGGGGGAGAGAGAGAGAGAGAGAGAGAGAGAGAGAGAGAGAGAGAGAGAGAGAGAGAGAGAGAGAGAGAGAGAGAGAGAGAGAGAGAGAGAGAGAGAGAGAGAAGAGAGAGAGAAAGAGAGAGAGAGAGAGAGAGAGAGAGAGAAAGAGAGGAGAGGAAGGGAAAGGTAGAAAAGACAGAGATACGGTAGGAAAGGAAGATAGCGAATGCAACGGCTTGTCAATTTTTTTTTGTTTATTTATTAAAATAATAATAATGTACTAACAAGGATCAAGAAACAGGATGTAAATACCATTCTGAGGTTGCCGCAACGGTAATTCAAAACAACAGACAAGAATGCCCTGGACGCTGCCAGAGGGATTACAAACTGGGACAAAGGAACTGGAGAAGCGATGAAAGGAAGGTGACATGGTATTGATCAACATCAGGAATCAGGTGGCTGGAGGGCAGAGTTCCCATGACCCTGTTATGACGGTGTATATATACGGTTTGACTCACGAGCCTAAAGAACTTTAGAGAGTCTGCTCTCCTTTTTGCTTTGTTCTTCCAATTTAAGGGAGGGAGATAGACAATTTTAATGAAGGAAGATAAATAAAACTAAAAGAAGTAGATTAGAATTTTTTTTAAAGAGTAGACAGATATATTATATAACATAATATGATTTCCAGATTTTACAACTTGAATAGTTCTACTTTGTGAACTATTGATTAAGTTCCATGAAGTACAATCAGATGTACCGTCTACAACTAACAATAGCCATAAAAAACAACATATTAATAACAATAACAGAATAACAGATAGCCACTTCAATCCCAAAACTCATCATCATGCTTCATTTTTACCTTTCAAAAAAAAAAAAAAAAAGAGGGAAACTTCCTTTCTGTTGTGGACAGGTCGAATGTCCACACAAGTGTTTATTTGTATACACGGCGGGCCCCTGTTTTCAAAACCTGCTCTTTTGCGCCGGCGTCCAAGACAAGTGCCTGTTGCTGTCTCAAAGGGTAACCCGAGGCCTGTGTTTACTTTCAATGCTACATATTAAGTGGGGAAATGTCTTGCTCTGGAGGGTCTAGACGTGAACGCAGAGACAGAGACTATGGAGGAACTAAGGAGGACATCATCGACTACAGCCGAAAACAACAACAACAAAAAAGCCGGCTCTTAACGGTGTCAGCAGCTCGGGCTTGATTCTCAGGGCCTGTTTACAATGGCATTAAGTGGATGCTTTTTGATGCTACCTGTTCCTGATATTAAATTGTCATGGGCTCTTAGCCTGTCACGGACCCTGGGATTCCAGGATACTCTGGACGGTTCCTCTTGGCTACCCAGAAACACTTCCAGGTCTTGAAATGTTCAAGTGCTTGAGGCCCCCCCTCCGCTCAAGTGCCCCCCTCCCCCACCCCCACCCGTAACCGAAATACACACACACACACACTCACTTTCCTCCTCGACTTTTTTCATTTCGTGATGTTTATACGAGTAGTTTCTACTTTATCAAGTTTTTGCCTTAAGTATCCCCTTGCTATACCTTTGTAAACGTGTTTTAAATTCTAAATGTGACTTTAAACGTGTTGTGTGATTTTCATGGTCATAAATTTCAGTTTTTATATTGTGCTACTTTATATAGATTAGCATTTAAATCAAGGGATGTGAAAAAATACAGATTACAAAGTTTTTATTGTTATCTTTTGGCGTTTCCAATGTATACTTTTTAAACATCTTTGCGTTGCTATCTTTACTTTATAGCTAACTGTGAAAATAGTAACCGGCGAGGCTTGTTTGTGTTGGTCTGCTAGGGCGCCTGTAGTGGGCGAGATTTCTACAGCTGTCAGTTTTATTCGGGTGTTTATTAAGAAGATTTTGATCTGCGATAGTTTCGGAGACCAGGACGAATGAAAAGCGACACGTTGGCTTTTTCACAATTTTGAGAGGATGGTTGGTTAGTTAGTTGGTTGGTTGGGTTGGTTTAACGTCCAACAGCAGCATTATACAGGCTATATTGTGGACGAGCCCCAAGACGGACGTCTGACAATTTTATGTGCTGCCACACACGAGACAGGGCTGGGATACCATGACTCCTTTCTCAGCCCGTCACATTGTACTGACACCGACCCAACCAGTAGGGAACACAAAAGCCAGGATTCGAAGTCGGGACCTTTTGCGTCGGAAGCCGATGTTCTACCCCTGGACCATCGCGCCCGAAAAAGTGATAGCGAAAAAATAGGGATTCTGAACGTTTTCCTTTACATTTTTTAAACTTTTGCATTGAATTTTCAGAAGGATCAGGGATTGCATTGATTTTTATGTGATCCTAGGTATGTAGTCGCCGTTGGAAGATATTTAAGGAAATTTTCCTTTAAAACCTTCCGACAAACCAGGAGCAGGTCACGCCCACAAAACAGCGTGCGGAATTTGAAGCGAGTGCTGACTCCATTTCGGCAGTGCATCTCTTCATTAACTAAAAAAAAATGTTAATTTTTTTACGATTCTAAGAACTGTATGGGTGCCTAACGTAGTAAGAGAAATAGAGAGCTCGGTGCGTGAAATCATTCTGCAGACGAAGACTATCCATGTAACAGACTCGCACGCACCGGCTCGCACCGACTCGAACCGTGGCGGGTTAATGTCCCAACAGTTACTGCCTGATAGTTGTGTGTAGCACGAGCAGCCCAGTCCGTGTCCAAGCTGCCAACACGCGGAGAGGCCGCCAGATAAAGGGCCGCATGGCAAGGACGGACACGGTACGTAAGGCAATCTGCACCGTCGCCCAACCACAGAACAGTGCCATCTAAAACCTACAGAGACCATCAGTGATCAGGGAACCCATTGCTTATAAAGGGAGGGGGGGGGGGGGGGAGGCGAACTGGCTCAAGAGATAGATCCTTAGTCTCCAAATAAAGTGGTCTGCGCTTCGAATACTAGGATGGGCCAAAAAATGTATATTTGTCCAATTTCGCCCCCTACTGCTTGGCTTTACATCAGATTAACGAGATCGGATGAGACAGGATTCTAGGTCTGCTCGCACTGTCTTGTGTGTGGCAGCACATAAATTTGCCAGACGTCAGTCTCGGGGCCCATCTACAATATAGTATTGGCGCTGGCTGCTAAGCAACCGAGAAAACTCAACTCCAGCTCATTGTGAAGGGGCGTGATTCTGTGACCCGTTCTCGGCGTGCGGACCGCACAGCCTGGTGTACGCGCGCCCACAAGACGCGCTAATTCCACAGCCGGCCAAGTGCCGCCAAGCAGGAAGGAGTTCCAGGCAGGACGTATTGACAACACGTCGGCGGTAACAACTGAGTTTAGCCGCCGGATATCGGCCCCGTCACGGCGGTTCCGGGCTCAATTTGCCATCCGGCGCCGCGATAAAGTTGTCACCATGAAAATGCAATAACCGTGTAGAGAGCTGTGAGGAGTTAATACTCATAATTAGCGTGTTGTAGGATTACATTCGTCACGGAGGTCTTGGTTATTTTGGTTCCCTAGTTGCTGTTTGCTCCATTATTGTTTAGGAATTTTTTTATTCCTTTATTCATTTTTTTCTCTTCATTTCGACGAGTACTCAGCCAAACTAAATTTGTTTTTTTATTGTTAACCTTTTCCCTTTAGAAACGTTGGTGTAAGTTATATAATGCTTTTAAATTTTTAAGTTTGAGACAAATTTTACCATTTAAATGCGTATATCTTACTTTGATGGGTCTTTTTTTTTTATTGTTGTTGAATCGTGTTTGTTTGTTGTTGTTGTTTTATTAAAACAATAACAATATTATATGAAGAGAGTTTTCAACGATTGATAACTAAAAGCCTTTTAAGTAAAAGTAAACGATTTCCAAGTTCATGAACATAAAATAAATGTAAACAGAAATTGCTAGGTCTATAGGTCTAATTACTTTTTCCTCTGAATATCGCTCACACACAACACGTTTTGGATTGCTGAGTTGAGGTGTTTGCTCACCGTCCAATGTCAGTACATGTATAGTATAGTGTAGGCCTAATTGTGGACGGGCCTCCAGGCTAAGACTTGCCGGGTTTACGAGCTGCCGCGATCAAATCAAACTAACATCGACCTAACCATTTCAGTGGACAAATTGAGACAACTACATTTGGCTACTCGTTGGTTTCGAACCTGGGACCAAAGCTCTACCACTTGCACCATTTCGGCCCCCGACTTGAATTGTACTTATTGTGTAGGTTTGCATTTTTACTATGGCACGCTAAGCAGATAATCTGTGTTTAACTAAGTGCAACTAAGATAATGAAGAAGGGAAAAAAAAAGAAAGAGATGGAGGGAGAGAGTCAGAGAAAGAAAAAAGGAGAGGAGCGTGTGTGAAAGATAAAAAGAGAAAACATGAAAACACTTTCAGTGTAAGAAGAAAATGTTGATAGAATTAACTGTAAACAGATCTTTCCTGTTTATGGATGGGTTTACAAGACCCGCTAAAGAGTTCGGAGGTGTAAAAGACCTGTAAACTGAATGGCATAGCCATGGCAACACTGTTTATCCCACTGAAGCAGGGCTAGGATAAACCAATTGGCGTGGGAAAATTAAGAATCCCCAGGGCTTTGCTTGAACGAGAGACTTACTGGGTTAGCCTTGATCGGCGCACTGAGATATTTAGCAATGCAGTTAGCACCATGACATCATCAGCACAACACTCCCCTGTTTCATTAGTGGACGGTCCGGTACTCCGAGGGTCAAGGAGTGCTCACTGTGTGTCCAATTTGTTCAAAGACGCCGGGCGATTGCGGGACCCAGGGCGAAAATGAAGACGATAGTTACGAAGCTTGCGCGTTCGATCAGACATGTTCCGGGACCAATGAGCGATGAGAGAAGCACAAGTCTCAGGGGCGTGGTTAGGTCACTGATAATCAAGGTGAGAATCGCGAAGCCTATAGAGTTTGGTCCACTAGGTATGTTTGGTCCACTATTAAGTGGGCACTGGCTTGACCCCTCTCGGGCGTGGGTCCCCACACGTTCGAACCGATCCGTTTACCAGTCAAGCACCATGATTAACCAACACAGTAAACAGAGCAAGGTACGTAATTAAACAGTGCAGGGTAAACGGGTGCATTTTTGGCATCCTTAGATAGCGAGGAGATGATACAAGACGTATCGTATCGGACTTAACAGAATAAAGTCTTTTCTTTTATTATATTATTTAATAAAGCCATATCTAATGTTGATTTTTTTTCTATAAAATATCTCGATTTTGAAAAAGAGAAAGGATTGATTTTAGGTGAAGAAATTAGCAGATGGGTAATTTTTTGGAAAAAAAAAATTGATCACATAGAGAGTAAGGCGTCAATTTAAGTTTCTTAGAGAAAAGCGTATACAAAAGCATTTATTTTGGCTCAGATTTCTGATCAGGTATAGATTTTTGCAATAATTGGTCATGTAACATTTTAATTTATACATACTGGTATTATTACATTATCTTCATTTTAAACGATTCCCTAGTTTATGGTCTAGATGTACGAGTTCTCCTCTCCATTAATATAATAATGTTGTAATTTGTTTTTAATGGGTTTTTTTTTTAATAACTAGGCAGTGGACACATGGATCAGGATTTAACTTCACATACAACACTTATAATTTAT
>RQTK01000627.1:208583-225026 GCA_003991915.1 Elysia chlorotica
CTCTCTTTATCTCTCTCTCTCTCTCTCTCTCTCTCTCTCTCTCTCTCTCTCTCTCTCTCTCTCTCTCTCTCTCTCTCTCTCTCTCTCTCTCTCTCTCTCTCTCCCTGCCCCTCTAACGCCATCTTGACTGTTACCGCGGCACATTTCCCTCTCGTTATTTTCAATTCTAACGCGTCCTGATAAGTTAGGGTGTAAACAGTTTACAGTGCTGGTGGTCGGCTGTTTACCATTATTTTCACATCCGGCGGCTGCACATAGTACATTATGTACCAGACCAGGCCCAAACATACGCACAGGCAACCGACCATCCATCCAGCCAGCTTCAATGCTGCTATTGTGGCCACAAAGTCCAAATGGTCAAACTCGCCTTCAAACTTGAATTTGGTTCAAAATAAATTTAAACACTTCAGTTTGAATGTATACAAGAAAACGTCATTAATTTATTGTTTACATAGTTGATCAGTAACATGAGTATTTTAAAATCTTTTTGCTATTTAAGTTGTTTTTTTCTATGTTTTTTGTTGTTGTTTTTTTTGTTTTGTTTTGTTTACACGGACTGCTGCATAAAAATTATATTCTAAACGTTTATGACAATTTTTATTTACATGGTTCCAAAATCTCATACTCTAAATGCCACATATGATACACCCCTCCATTTAATTATGTCTGTCCGTCTCTCTTCCTTTCTCTGACGCTTTCTGTGTATCTGTCTGCCTTTCTATGTCTGTCTCTCACTATCTCTCTCTTGCTGTCTGTAGTTGTCTCTGTCTCTTTTTGTCTTTGACGCCCTGTCTCTCTAGCTTTCTGTAAGCCCCACCCTCTCTCTCTCTCTCTCTCTCTCTCTCTCTCTCTCTCTCTCTCTCTCTCTCTCTCTCTCTCTCTCTCTCTGTTTTCTTTCCATATAATTCTTACTGAATACTATTATTTGAACATTTCCCCCTCATCACACAAGGCCACGTATTTTTATCTAAACCTTTCACTTGTACATGTAATGGAATCTTATCTGCCTCTTGCTCACCACATCTACTTTGGTGCCAAGCCTCTACCACTTAGTCTGACAAATACGCGGTTTCCCATCTCTTTCATGAGGCTCCGAACAGACATCAGTCCGTGTATTAGAAATGAAACCAGAGTAAACAGTTGATGTTAGACACCCCCGCATAATTGTAGTAGTGCGCGCACATGGACTACATTGTTTATGTTTATGATGCGAAAGTAAAACAAGTGCACATAAACATTCTCTTAGCGGGAAATTTTGTGAATACTGAAATAGAGCGCAATGGGCTAGATATTCTGCGTATTTTGTTGGATATTATGCATGTACCGCTGTCGCAAAAATAAACATACAAACTATGAACTAAAGAGTTCTGCATTCTGTTTTACTAAACGGAAATATAAAAATAATGGGTCATGCAAACTAAAGCATCCGAAAAAAAAACACAATTTACTACTAATCTTTAATTTTACAAGAGTAGGTTCACATTTTTAATAAGGCACCATCTTACAGTACTATCTTCGCGTGCCAACGGTAACTTTGATTTGAAGAAGAAAAAAACAGAAGACAGAAAATGCAGGTAGAACTTCAGAGCTGCAAATAATTTAAGATGATTTCATTAACTCTAGATACGATGCTATGCATTTTGAAAAAAAAACCTTTGATTTTATAGGATTCCTGCTCTGAAGAAAAACAGCAGGGCTTGTCTATGTCATATCATACAGAGATGAAACAAAACCTATTTGACCTTGCATTCCGCTATACTTTTTATATAGCATTGGCTGTATTTGGAATAATCATACTGTATATTTTGTATCTTCAGGTAACCAGATCTGCCTGGTTATATCAAGAGGGACTGGTCTAGCCGAGCATCAAGATAAGCGCAGGCCGCTCAGCCCATCAGAGATGCAGGCGTCTGGGTTCCAACAGGCACTGGTCACCGGTGTAAACATCATGTCCAGTGTCTGACCATCTCCAGGCAGTCTGAGTGCGACCAAGTGGCGGTTTATCGTAAACAGCGAGTTATACATGTACAAAGTCTGGTAATGTAGAGACAGGGGTAGAGACAGGGGTAGAGACAGGCGTAGAGACAGGGGTAGAGACAGGGGTAGAGACAGGGGTAGAGACAGGGGTAGAGACAGGGGTAGAGACAGGGGCAGAGACAGGCGTAGAGACAGAGGCAGAGACAGGGACAGAGACAGGGGTAGGGCCTCACCTCGGCCAGTGTAAATACCCTGGGGCGTGTTACTGAAAGTCGCGTGCGGCCTTGCCTGGGTTACCAAGTACACGTGCCTACTCTATAAATTAGATGCTGATTCCATTAGAGTCTGGTATCCTACTAAAGACGCCTGGACAACACTGTTTGTGCCCCCTCTCCTTCTCTACATGATTCTCCGTCTTATTAATTTTCTTTTTCTTTCTTCATTTCTATTGATATCATTGAGCTTGACGTGTAATGAAAACAAAGATCTATTGAATTACAATTAAATCATGTTCCTTAAACCATATTAAGTCTGTCCTACCCACCCCCCCCCCCCCCCCAAAAAAAAAAAAAAAAATTTTAATCCAGCGAGATTTAAAGAAGGGAAATCGCTCTATTTCCCTTAGGACTACACTAATTTTTTTTAAACAAAACAATAGAGAAAAGATGAAAATTAAAAAAAAATTGTATTCTTTTGTTGTTCTTTTTCCTTTCGTGTGTTTGTTATGCTAGCAACTCGGAGGAACATATAAAAATAAAGCAAAAAAAAAGGATGAGAACAGTTTGAAGAATATACATAATGTGAATTTTTCGATTTTAGTTAAAATTTGGCTTGAGTTTATCGGCGACATCCACCAGTCTTCATTAGGTCTATATCTAGATCAGTTAGATCTAGACTTGGACTGTCCCCATCGGCGTTTGAACTTGCTTCTTGCTCTTCATTATTACTCATCTTCCCCACTTCCTTACCTGATTCATTATCAGCATCTATAGTTTGTCCCATAGTAAGCGAGAAATTCAAATGTCACTATGAAGATAGAACTGATCGAATAATCTCTGTACTCAAACTGGAAGTCGGTCTAGAAACGATATGGGTCGCATTTGGTCGCCTTAGCTTGGAACGACTTAAGACCTTAAATTAAGGCATCAACTAAATCGCCTTAAACTTTGCATGGTCTAAATACTGCATCACTGGGTGATAGTCATGGCAAGGTGAATGTCAGCAGACACATGGTAAAATAATTAGACCTGGACTGTATATCGACGCACAATGGTTTTAAATGTATACAGAGGAAAGGTAGGTAAAAGCTCAGCATTCTTAATTCTTGGTGCCAAATCAAGTTTGCGCGTGTTCCGTCTGTAGTGGATGCTTTATAGGAGCAGAGAGGCTGCGCTGTAGAACTTTAATGTCGTGACGGTGGTGGGGAATGCGTGTGGCCTTGTGTCTGCACACTGCAGTAAACGCAGGGAATGTTCGCAGGGGGAAAACCAACTAAACATGTTTATGTCTGTTTCAATCTGTCCTTGTTTTAACTAGAGGGATGCACACTTTTTTCTAAGAATCAGAGAGGACTGAAATATATACTGTGTATACATTTTTTCCTGAACTTAATTCTGTATTTATTTTTTGACCATTCTTCTACAGGTGAGACTGAGAACTGATTGTTTAAGTTATTTCAAAGATCCTGCCGTGAAAATATCTTTTTAAAAAGAAAACAACCTTTCGAAAATGCATGACACTCACCCCATCCATATTCCACTCCACAGTCTTCCTGCTTATGTTGAATGTC
This sequence comes from Elysia chlorotica, assembly GCA_003991915.1. Taxonomy (NCBI): domain Eukaryota; kingdom Metazoa; phylum Mollusca; class Gastropoda; family Plakobranchidae; genus Elysia; species Elysia chlorotica. The sequence continues at coordinate 212,350 of RQTK01000627.1, forward strand.
CAGGAACAAACTCACTCCGACACTCACTCGCTCTCCTCTCACCACAATTGGACATTAATTTTGCTTGTTCAATGACTACCTGCCCAAAACAATTTCCACTTCGAGTTGTGCTGCGCGCCAGACTTTGTTAACAACAGTTTTAAGATGGCCAAAATAATAAAACACAATTATTGTGTGAGTCATGCAGGAAACCTTTGATACTCTCCTATTTTTTGCCAAGATCAACTAATATGAGGATGATATCTAATCAATTTTTTTTTTTCTAATAATCAATTGTTTTATGTTTATAATACCAATAAATATACATTTAAAATGATAACAAACCAAATAACTTATTATTAATGGATGGAGTTCAAGATACTCTTTCTTTAAATGTTTAATTTTTGCATTTTAAAAAGTGCAGCACGCAATTGCCAGTCACAATATCAAAAAGAGTTCCATTAAAAGGTCTAGTCAATAGAAAGTCTAGCCAATAGAAAGTCTAGTCAATAGAAAGTCTAAAACCAAATAACTTATTATTAATGGATGGGGTTCAAGATAACTCTTTCTTTAAATGTTTTAGTTATGAGTTTTAAAATATGACCAAGTGTGATGCAACGTTGCAATCAATTTATTTGTTACATCCAATCTGAGTTGAAGAAGATCCATGGATTGGAAAAAATCATAAAATGAAAACAGTTTTTGTGTAAAAATATTTATTATGTACATGATCACTATTAAAGGCCCCGGAAAGTAAGTTCAAAATATGACCAATGTCATTCCTGTCTGGACGTTACCCAGTATAGACTGGTACGAAAACTGTGGGTCTAAGGTCACAGTGTACGTATGTAGATACTCCAGTTTCTGAAAGGCAAACATTCAAAACCGATAGTACATTTAAAGCAGTTTATTTTCTCAACACTAAATATTTGTGATGGTATTAAATATGTAGGAATAAAAACAGCTGTGGCGTAGGTGTTGCCATAGTCAGCACTTTAAAAATCTATGCAATAGTGCCATCATTTTAAAGAAAAATCCACGCTGTTTTGAGACTCGATTAATATTAAGTATAGATGTTGACCGTGAAATACAAAACCTAAAGTCGCAGTTTATAGCCTACTTAATGTTGTTCATAAAAAGAACAAGGGAGTCTAGGCGCCTTCTATTTGGAGGCTCCCTAGCCTAGAATGTAGACGCTCTCTATCTGGAGGCTCTCTAACCTAGAGTCTAGGTTCCTTCTATTTGGAGGCTCCCTAGCCTAGATTCTATGTGTCTCTATCTGGAGGCTCTCTAACCTAGAGTCTAGGTTCCTTCTATTTGGATGCTCCCTAACCTAGAGTCTAGGTTCCTCTATTTGGAGGCTCCTTAGCCTAGAGTCTAGGTTCCTCTATTTGGAGGCTCTTTAGCCTAGAGTCTAGGTTCCTCTATTTGGAGGCTCCTTAGCCTAGAGTCTAGGTTCCTCTATTTGGAGGCTCTTTAGCTTCTTCCAAAAAACAAAAGGCTATCAAACGGAAAATCCTTGGTAAATATATGTAACTGAATTATATTATTTTAAGTTTATAAACCATTTTTAGCTCATACAACAGTATTATGTACGATGACAATCATCTGAAATTAGGCGGACCTATTAACAGTAAAGAGAGCGTAAAGGGTCTAATGGTGTAAACCATGATCATTTGAGTGGCCAGGCGATTCGGTGCCTATGCATCTACAAAACGACGTTTCTAATCCCTCAAGGCAAACTAATTTGTCAGTACTTTTTCCTTGAAGTCTATCTAACAATGTCACTGGTGAGCTCTGTCAAAACATTAATTCCAGCTCTAAGTCCGTTCTGGCAGTATGATCAGACGTGCTTTCAAAACTAGTGAGCAATCAAAACACCGGGTTATGTTTGAGAAGAGTCGAACCAAGTGGAGACATGTGTAAAGTATCATATCCCAGCTCGCCGGCGCGGCCAAGCGGACACGTTAAAGCAACCCAACCAACCAACCAAGCTCTGCCAAAACATTACTTCCAGCTTTAAGTCCTTTCTGGCAGTGTGATCAGACGTACTTTCAAAACTAGTGAGCAATCACAACACCCGGTTATGTTTGGGAAGAGCCGAACCAAGTGGAGACATGTGTAAAGTATCATATCCCAGCTCGCCGGCGCGGCCAAGTGAACGGGAGCATAAACAGCGGCTCGGGAAGATCTGTTTGTTTTCATTTGAGTCTTTCGCCCCCTCGTGTTTTGACAACAGGGTTTGTCTAGTTAGCCTCTGAGGTATCGCCACCACACGGCGAGTCGAGTCGAAGCCTGGTGCAGGTCTCCGTAACACTTTCCATGTTTTACATAGTAAGGGTCGTAGGTACATGCACAACGGTTTTGAAAATTTATACACAGGACTGAGGAGATTATTCGAGGTTGAAGACCCCATAGTCCCTGGCTTAAGCTTATAGCACCGCTGTTCATGCGACAATTGATACAGTGATTGGTGGTGGTGCTATAAGGTTGAGTTGAGTTCAGTTCAGTTTGTTTAAGTCCAATGCGGGCACTATCATAGGCTATAATTGTGGTCGGACCCCGAGGCTGATTTCTGACGTTTATGTCCTGCCACACGCGAGACAGAGCGTGGAGATCGGAGCTTCCTGTATCAATAGTTGCTGATCATATTAAACTGACACCGACTCATCCAATTATCGAGTACGGAATCAGACACATTCTACATTTTCCCCGATCGTGGAATTCGAACCGCGGACCTCCAGATCTGGAGACCAACGATCTACCACTTAAGCCAGGCTCTAAGCTTATAGCACTCTTGTACTTTACCTCCTAGATCTGGATTGCTATAGATTCGATAATAAAAATAAACCTTAGTCCAGAATCTAAGTTAATGGCACCGTTGCACGATGACTCCAAGATCTTGATTAGTCCAGAATAATAAGTTTATATCACCCTTGTACTTGGACTCCTAGATCTAGATCTCATCTATACCTGGACAGTCAGATGATACCATGAACTATGAAGAAACACTCGCAAAACATAAGTAGAATATAAACAGCAGCAAAGCAAGCCGGGTGCTCCCTGGGCGTGAAACGTGCCTTGATGTCGACCAGGACCGCGAGGTACAGACTTACAGGTGATCCCAGCCCCCAGCCTGCGCGATGAGTGTCAGTTTGGTCAGTTTGTTCAGTTGGCGGCGCCAGCCATGCAGCAACGCGGCCTGTTGTTAGAGCAAGACACCCACCAGTATCTTTAGTCTAGTAGGGGGGTGTGGGTGTTGGACAGTGTAAATATTGAGATAACATTACATAGATTCCTTAGGTATGGTTGTTTTTCGTTGTTGTTGTTGTTGTTGTTGTTGTTGTTGTTGTTGTTGTTGTTGTTGTTGTTGTTGTTGTTGTTGTGGTGTTTTTTTTCAGGATTTTTACATAGACCTGATGAACACGATGTGGGTAAACAAAGTGAAAAAGAAAAATGGGTGACGATGGGGCGCGAGAGAAAGATACAGATGGCAGATAATAGACAAAGGGCCAGATGAAGAGGAGATAGAGAAAGAGATATATATGAGAGAGAGAGAGAGAGAGAGAGAGAGAGAGAGGGAGAAAGAGAGAGAGAGAGAGAGAGAGAGAGAGAGAGAGAGAGAGGGAGAGGATAGACCAAAGTGTGACAGGGGAACGAGAGGAGAGAGAGAAGAGAGAAGAGAAAGAGAGAGAGAGAGGCGCTGTAAAATTAGACATTTACACTTGTTTACTCCTTTTTTTATTCCTTCCGAGTTTAAAATTTCAAATCATTCATTCTTAAAGAATGGCACTGCAGTCAATGTCGGTGATAAGTTCATATAAAGACCTAACCTGTTCGAATATTTTCGGTGATACATTTTTTCATAAAAAAAATTAACAAATAAACTTTGATGTCAGAATTGTACGATTTTTAGGAATTTTTTTACGGCTTAACTTCGGACAATCATGATACCAAAGATGTAATGTTTTCCTGTGCCAATAAGATGTTAAACCGATTGCCTTTATAATTATTGCCACTCTATTTTTTTATTGTTTTGTCAATCGTGCCAAACAAAGTGGTGACATTTAATGCAACCATCTGGTTCACTTAAATTTTAAAATAAATTTGATCGAAAATAGACAATGTTCAACCTTTTGTGAGCTTTGAGGAATTAATCATGTTTAAACAATCAATTGTAGAATTATTCAATAGAAGATTGTGCTTGAAATGTCTTTATTTGATATCCGCATCGTTTTTAAGACTCAATACATTACAAGAAAATCGATGACAGAATAATTATAACAATGCAGCGAACTACAGACAACTCAGAAAAAAAATTATGATTGATATAATGCGACCGTTTATCCCTTGTCTTTCTCTGAAATCAAATATTGATTACTCTGCGATAATTACTCACGATTAAAGAATTGACTGAAACTGGAACAGCTCTCACCGACACTTCACGTGCGATCTTTGATTGGTACACGAGCGAAGTGCAACCCCCTAAACTCTATTGACCAACACCAGAGTGTTTGCACCCCGTGTACCGGTGTCTCTCTTTCTGAGCAGTCATTTTGAAGGACCAAATTATTCAAACCAATAGGCTTCAGTTTACTTTCTCTATTCACGGAGCGATGAAGAATATTCTATCCCAGCTCTAACTTTTTAATTGTGGCTCTTTAATTTTTTTTTTCGAGTCACACAATCACCCCAGTAAGAAAATTATAGTAATCAAATGATCTCTGCAGTTGAAAGTGATTTCATTATTTCCTTTATAATTGTTACGTTAATTCAACACTTCAAGTAGCCAAGGGGTGGGAACAGTTTTGCTTTGCCTGAGAAACATGGGAAATTTTGCAATATGAAATAATTGTTGGAAGTCTTCTGTAGAGACCCTAAATCTTAAGGGTGTTTTATCCATTATCAATTAAAATTGGATTTACTACCACAATGACCAATGAAGCGTTAGCAACCGTCATGGAAAACATAGTCCGTGTATCGTTTTCAAGGCCACACTCCAATGCGGTTTGCTTAAGGAGTGATGATGCTTTTTTTTATTAATTAGATATGATATGAAATTGAAAGCACATTTCGCAATACAAAACGGTCACATAGTTACAGTACATAATTTTTTTGTAAAAGAAAAAGAAGATATCTATCATTAGACTTGATGTATAATAGCTAAAATAAAATTTGATAACTTCACGAGCCGGGTTTCTTTTCGTTGTAAAAACTCAGTCTTATCCCCCGAATCTGTTACTTTCTCTGGCAGTCCCACTGAGTTATAGCCCTGTGTAGAGTCTGTAGCCCAACATCCAATTAATCAAGAGACACAAATTTCTCCTGGGTCCGAAAATTGATCATTGTTCTGTAGCGTTGCTTCCCTAACAACCAGCTGCTTCCCATAACAACCAGCGGAAGTGGCTTGTCACCATACTCGCTGGCCGGCCTGGGTTATTGTCCCTCCTTTGGGATGCTTAGGGCAAGGCTCAAACAGGGATACAGGGCCCAGGGGAGAGAAGGGGAGGGGAAACACCAGGGAATGTGAGAGAGATGGCAACAGAAAGAGAGGGAGAAATGGGGAATCTAAGACGCAGAGGAAGAGACAGAGACAGGAGAGAGTAAAGTTCGGCTCTAATTGCTTCCCTGGAGATGAATGGCGGTGGTTTGCTATCGAACGAGAGATTCTTCGATTCAAACATTCAATTTTCTTTCTTCTCTTATGTCCGTTATAGCTGCCATTGTGAAAGACGAAGATACTCGTAATATAGAATGCCGCTGTGTTTCTGCAAGGAAATTTCACTATTTCAACAACTCGCAGTCTAAAAATGTTAAAGAAAAAAAGGGGGATATAATCTTCACTTCCTTTTATATGTCACACATAGATCATGACTTTGTTGTTACACCTCTGTCTAGTTATCTTCTCTCTCTCTCTCTCTCTCTCTCTCTCTCTCTCTCTCTCTCTCCCTCTCTCTCTCTCTCTCTCGCGTTCTCTATCTCTCTCTCTTCCTATATCTATATTTTCTCTCTGTGACCTCATACAGTTGTGCGTTATTTTTACTCTCCATGTTTAATGTACGCACAAAAGATTTCATAGCATTCTAGAAAAAAAACTGACTTAAATTGAAAATCTTTGAGAAGTGCTGTATAACGCAACATCTATGCTCACAAACCTTTAGCCTCTGGCCCAATCATCTTTTGGTTCCTGGGGTCACCCCAACAAGCTGGAAAATGTTTGTAAATTACTGCCACAATTCCTTTCAATACGACCCCAGCCCCACAGCGATACGCTCCCGGCATCGCGTCGAGTCTGTCTTCCTTTTCAACACCACTCTCTGTCAGCTATTCTTATCCCAGGGTCTATGGATTAAAAGCTGATCAGGACGGAAACAAATATTTTGGCTTGCCTCGGGCGAAACGATGTGTAGACTAGACAGACTATCATTGCCAGAGCCCCAGATCTAGAATCCAGAGGGGGGCCCTATTGCTGTTCATTTATTTCGGGGCTTTACTACATTTACTACGATAAGGTCCGGCTGTTGAATTGTTAGGAATTTTCGTTGTTGATTTTCTTTGGTTTTACTACGACAGGGAAGTAAGCCGGGCTAAATTATCCGGGGGTCTAATTGTGATGGCCCTCTGATTAGTTGAAGACAGGGACAGGTTCTGGTTAGCACCGCCTGGTAATTGGATGCTCCAGAGTTGCTGGAGGCGCCCCCAGGCGGCGAGGACAAGCGGGAAGGAGCGAGCGAGTCCTCTCAAGCCGGAAGCTCATTGCAAGTGGATCCGGCTTGTTTCCTGACAGGCGCACACGACGGCTTCCGGAAACTGGAACCAACATGGTGGTGCTCCGGGGAAAATTAGAGTGAAGAATAGCGAGATTCCTTTTGTTTCCACTTGAGTGTGACTACTATGTTCTTTGTAAACACCTCTTTATCAGACAACTAACAAACCCCTCCCAAAAAAAAAACCTTCACAAAAAAAAACTGGAGACAAATAAAAATAAACGTCTTATTACGTTATTACCTCCCCAGCTGTGATTTGTGTGATAGTAAGTTGCAATCCGGAGGTTTATGTTGTAGAGTGGATATATGTGCCCTCAAGTCAAGAGCTCCTGTGGAACACAAAGATGGAGCTTGCGTAACAAGAAGACTGCGTAGAGACAAAACGTAACAGAAACCTCACCGCAGGGCTGAATATTTTCCAAACTGCCCATCTGGAAAAAAATGTCTTCGTGTGAGAAAATACAACAACATAGGGCATGTGTAAGTCAACCAGTATCAAATAAATAAATGTCTTCATCGTGTAAAACTATAAATAAACAAATGTATGCATTTTGTATAGGGTAATAAAATAATGTTGGTAGTGGATAAAGAAATACATGGGCAAATGTTAGTCATAGAAATAAATGTGTGCATGGTGTATAGATAAATAAATGTTTACTGATTGTATCGACGCTCTACATAGTGTGTAAAGCAGATGTCAGATATCGCTTCGAGAAAAAACACAAGTGTTTTTCAGGTGTATTTCCAACGGAGACAATGCACATCTTTTTATGGCATATAATTATGATAATAATTTATGAATATTTCGTTTGGCTTAGTGATTCACTCCAATGTAAAGCCACTAAACTAGACTATCTCTCTCTCTCCCTCTCTCTCTCTCTCTCTCTCTCTCTCTCTCTCTCTCTCTCTTTCTCTGTCTCGTTCTATCTGTCTCCCATTTAAACGGTATATCCTTTGTTTCTATATGTATCTGACATAATTATGTTTACCTTCGGTTGCCTGTCTATCTGTCTGTCTATATGTATATCTTTCTTGTACTATTTCAAACACATAAATAATCTCTCTCTCTCTCTCCCTTTCTCTCTCTCTCTCTCTCTCTCTCTCTCTCTCTCTCTTTCTCTCTCTTTAATCATGCCTCATCACGCCATAACACACACGGGCCTTTCATGTCCGCTCACACTGCTCTCGGCCTCTGATCAGGCACCACAGGGGCGCTCACAGTAACTCACAGTCGCTCACTCACAGTCGCTCTCAGTCAGTGGCTCACCTGCTCGATAGAGGAAGATACCTAGGTAGCGCTGCTAAGTCAGAGCTCACTGGGAGGGCCCACTTAATTGGCTTCTTCTAAAGACCTGCTGGACCTCAAGATGCAAGGTACTGGGTACCGCACTGGCTGTGCAGTTTGTGTGAGTGTTTGTACAAGGTTGATGCAATAATGCCGCAAAGGAAGAGGGAGATAAAAGATAAAGGAGGAGGCGAGGGTCAGGTGGAGGAGAGCAGGCCGGATAGAAGGGAGGCGAGAAGATTGCCAAGAGGTAAAAGAATGTAGAAAAGAAGGGGATAATTGAGTGGTAAAGAAAAATGGATGTTTGATAAAGAGAAACATAGTTTAAGAGAGAGAAAAAGAGAGAGAGAGAGAGGGGGGGGGGAGTTTATACATGTGTCTGAAATAGTGCAAGAAAGATATACAGATAGACAGATAGACATGCAGCTGAAGTTACACATAAGATGTCAGATACAGATAGACACAAAGGATAGACAGCTTAAGTGGGAGACAGATAGAACAAGACAGAAAGGGAGAGAGAGAGAGAGAGAGAGAGAGAGAGAGAGAGAGGTTGAAAGAGATGGATTTAGAGTTCAATCTGAAGGCAGGCATATCAAATAATATTGAGCTACCAAGTAAGATACAGCTCCAACATTAAACATAGATAGACTCTGTGACTCGCACAAAATGATGTGGATAGATAAATTAATGGCTAGTTATTAATTGCGATATAATTGAAAGAAATGTTAACATACAGATTTTGCATTAAAGAAGAGACAGAGAAAAACGATAGAGAGACAGATAAAGAGAGAGAGACAGACAGAGAGAGACAGAGACAGAAAGAGAAGGAGGAGTAGGAGGAGGAGGAGGATTTAGTTGGAAGAAATACACTTGCAACAACAAAAATTAATATACATATTTTTGTTTAATTCACACCTCTTTCAATTTAATGTTTTTAATTTCGTAAAAAAAATACAAGCTGCAACGTTGTTTCTGAAGAGAAAAAAACCCACGAAAATAGATACATTAGGCCACCGAAGGTTGTATTCCTTCCGCCATAGGTAGAGAAACTTGTAATCAAAACAATTTATCCTCATTGCTGCTCTCAGCTCATCAAGATGAAAAGCGCGTGTGTTATTACTTATAGTAACCTGCTAATTAAATTCCCCGAGTCCCCTCAATAGGCAGTTCGTTTGTCGTTCTTTGGACAGCAAAGGGAGAGCAACCACGGGCAGCCAACGATCGGTAATTGGTCCAATTTGAGAAAACATATAAATATGGGCAGAGCGTTCGAGGCAAACTAGCAGTAGCTTCCCCTAGCTTGGCTGCTCGTTTATCTTGATTAAGTGTATTGACAGGACCTAGGCTTTGCTAGGGTCACACAAAGACAGACCCGATAATGTTCTAAATTAGGCGAACTTTGAAGTCGTATACTTCAGATGGAATGTAGAGGCAAGCGCTTAGCTCCATTATGATAGAACTGTAATCAAATAATAACTGGGGGCTCTCTTGAAATTCAACCAGCTCGAAATAAAGTCCAATATTCGCATCATTTAACAACGTAAAATCAATAATCTAGTTTTGGCTAGCTTTACGGTCTCGCTGATTGAAGAGTTAGTACTTTTTCGCAGGCTTGATTACCATTATTATTTGATTTGCCGATGTTTTGGACTAAAACCCGAGTTTGAAAATTGGGACCAATTTTTTTATTTAATTGAAACACATTAGATCAACTCGCTCTTCATAAACATGGTTGGTACTTGCTTCTAGGATGTCAATATTTTCAAGGCGCCATTAATAATACTTGTTCTACCTGACCATGGTAGGGAGAATTCTTCAACTTGTTACAAATCTTTATTCTTTCAAGACCGCCACAATGACCTAATAAAAACGGTTCTGTAAAAACATATAAACCTACCCTCATACTCGATCTCTTTGTCTACCTTTCTCTTCCTCTTTATCTATATATATATATATCTCTCTTTCACACCATTCCTGTGTCTCTTTTTCTCACTTCATCTCCGCCTTCTCCCCTCTTTTTTTTCTATGTGTGCGTGTGTTATTTACTCCTGTGTTTCATTCTTATTGTTATCTCCCCCCTACTCCCCCCCCTCTCTCTCTCTCCTTCTCTCTCTCTCTCTCTCTCTCTCTCTCTCTCTCTCTCTCTCTCTCTCTCTCTCTCTCTCTCTCTCTCTCTCTCTCTCTCTCTCTCTCTCTCTCTCTCTCTCTCTCTCTCGGTGATCTAGCTTTTTCTGCGATGTAGACATTTTTACTTTCTCTTCCGAATTACAAAAATGTGCATATCGTTCTATTGATCTAAATACAAGATTGTTAAGACCATAATAGAATCTTACAGATACAATACGTGTGCTATTCACCTTGAAACGCCATCACTACCTATAAGGATAAGACCTCTTTACAAATTTAGTAAGGTATTACATACAGCTGGTTTCTAAACCTATATCTTAGACTAAGGGTCTGTTTTTTTAAAGTAAAAATTACCTGTAGTCTGTCGTCTGAGCTTATAGCACTGCTCTATTTACTACCCCAAGTGTCATTCAAATGCCAACACCTTTTAGAAAGTATTTGATTTTTGTGTCTATTTATTACATTTTAAACCACTCAATATTCGAAGTCATTATTCATCTAATATGAAATAAAGGGACTATTAATGTGCCAGCAAAACCTTTACTTCTTATAGAAAGGCAAGTAAGCATTCCCGTAATTAAAAAGACCATCAATTTGCTACTTTTTTTTTTAATCAAACTGTTTTTACACGAATGGCAACTTCCAGCATCTCTCTCACCAACCGAGGTGGCTTCTGGCGTTTCGTTCCTCGTTGTTATCCATAGAATCAGAACACTGTAGCCGCGGCAACAGAAACTGATCTCGCCGGCCACTTCCCCGGACACCTACCTACACAATCTATTATTGTTTGTCCTGGCCAGTGCCGAGCAAGAATCTGGTCAGATGTTTGACCAGGGCTCGGACTGAGGCTGTTACTTCTCACACGGCAGACGTTTTCCGTGTTGTTTCCCAGGCATCAAGTGTCAGACACGGGAGGCTGCCCAGTTAGGCGTAACCCACAGTAACCCGCGGCTTCGTTATTTGAGTCAGAGCTGCCAACTCAACCATCTACCTCAGCAGTACTTGCAATTTCAGCCAAAATCGTGTGTTAGTTTGGTTGAGTTTGATTATCAGCGTTAGGCTGTATTGTTACGAGCCTCAAGACAAAATTCTGACAATTTTACATGCTGCCACACACAGACATAGCGGGAATAGCACGACTCCTTCTCAACCGGTCATATTAGTACTGACACCGACCCAACCAGCAAGGAACGCAATCAGACAAATACATCTTTGACTGATCGTGGGTTTTAAACTAGGTACCTTCCGATCTGGAGACCAGCGCTGTACCATTTGCGCCAGTGAAAGGGAAGGCATGCAGATCCGCCTTTTTGGCGTGAGGCTGACGACCTAGCGCTAAGGATCCGGCGGTTACCGCCAACAATTAAATAGGCAGCACTGGCCAGGCACATAAGCATCCCGCCTCTGACCACACGCTGCTATCTCTTTCCCTGGAAGACAGATTGAGCTGAAATCGATGCCAGCCACTTCCAGGCCAGTTTATCGCTGCCAATTTACAAAGCAAGCGGGGTCAGTTGTCAAACTACAGGCTGTTGCCAATCAAAACAAAGCCCGATACATTCTGCCCGCCGTTTACCTGTCTAGAGTTCTCTCCCGTTTTGGCCTACCCCAGGTGGATTAGATAGTGTACCGGGGTATTGAGTGACGAGGGCTTGGGTAACAAGTTTTTTCCTTTCCATGTAGAGACATTAACGGCAACATAAACCGTTTTGTTAGGAAGCATGTTGATTATGTTAGGAGGCCTAATTACAAGCAATCATGATTGTTAAACGTTTAGACTGGTCTATGAGCTGATATAAATATGATATATACTAGCAGTTCGTACCATGCTGAAGAGTTAGTGGATTATGTGAAACGGTCGTAGGCCAAATAAACTTAATAATTATTACAAAACCGGCAATGCAAAAATCTGTTGTTATCGGTTAACTTTATGAACTATTTTTATCGACTGGAGCAAAACTTTCAACTTGTTTGTTTTTAATATGTTACTATTGCACTCATTAAAATTTAAAACATTGAACGTAAATGTGTAATATTACATAGCTGGATAAAAAATTCGCAGTCGTGTCTTATTCAGCTGTTGCCATTTCAATATCTACATACAGTACACACATGCAGTGAACAGTTAAGTTTCAATATAAATGAATCTTCAGTCAAGCATTACATTAATACAGACAACGAGTTGTATATGCAATAGGTGGCGGAGAGGGGTAGGGCTTGAAGGACACTGGTTCTAGAGGTAGAGGGAGGTCCTTGGTTCGAAACCCTCAAACAGTTGAAACTTTCATCGTCTAATTTGGTCCAATACTGGTTAGGTCGGTGTCAATATAACGTGCCCCGCACTGTCTCATGTGTGGCAGCACATAAAAACAGTCTTGGGGCCCATCCACAACGATGCCTGTAGTGCTGACTTTGAACTTTAAGCAACCAACTCAACTCCAGGTGGCGGTTAGGGCTGCAGGCTATCTCTCTCTCTCTCTCTCTCTCTCTCTCTCTCTCTCTCTCTCTCTCTCTCTCTC
>RQTK01000627.1:225323-281820 GCA_003991915.1 Elysia chlorotica
GCGACAGATCGTTTGTTGATCTTGCAACACAAGTCGCACAAATCTTGTCCCGACCCACCCCTGACAAGTTTGGCCACTGGATTTGTTGTAACAAAAAACACCGGGTGGTTAAGCTGGCATCACTCGTTCTACCTCACTCGCTCTTAACTCACGATGGAAATGTTTAAAATGAAGAATGTTTAAAACTATCTTGCTCTAATTACTTTTGACTAAATTTTGACTGTATGGAGGATAAAAACAAAGAGGCGAAAAGGTGCAAATGTAGCCGAACTGAAATGTTTTGATGCTTAATCCTGGAATAGCCGAATTTTACTGTAGGCTACTCGTTTAGAAATGATATTGTTCTCGCTATATAAGTTTATAGTCTTGGTTATCATTCTGGTACTGAGTTTCTGACAATACAACTTGAGCCGCCTCTCACCCTCAGAAAAACTTGTTAAGGAAGACAAGTTTGCCGACTAATAACAAGATGGATGATTATTATAATTTAAAAATACCGTTGATGCTTGTTTTGTTGTTGTTGTTTTTTAGTCAGTGTCTAAGCATTTAAGCAGCGTGGGTCTTTGTTGAGACAAGTATGAGCGTGGGTATGTATATTATTTGTACTGTTAGCTTGTTTAGATGAACTATTATTTCTCTCAGCACCGAAATACAAATGATATCGGCCACGCCAGTCATGGCTTCAGAATAGTCTCATACGGAGCCCCAGTGCAATCAAAAGTTAGCGAGTGGAAAGGCCACATACGAAGATTCGACTGAGTTCCCTTCACAACCAGTGGGAATGTGAATTCACGAAAAGTTACGAAACCTGGTGAAAAGAAATGAAGTCTATTTTTAGATTCAAGTTTGGGAGCGCGTGTGGCGAATCTGTTCAACTCCTACTCACCTTCTAGCGAGAACATGCTCACGTTTGCGCACAGTTAGATCTACTTTAAAATGATGCTAGGACGGCATTGAACATTTCTCATGTCGTCTTCCAGCAAAGTGGAATAAAGTTTTGCTCAATAGCATTCTTATAAGTGTATTAGTTTATGAATGTCTTGTAATGCTATATTTTCAGCACTGTATGTGAATATAAGAGCTGCCCCATTTTAGAGTGAGGCATTTTGAATTCACAACTTTTTTAATGTGGTATTTTTTTTTCCTTTTTTTCGTTTTTCTTAAAGTGGTTTTCTTTTCTTTTTTTTTATTTTTGCTTCCTTTGAATAAGATAAGGGTAAATTATATACATCTCTTTGATATGGCAATTCCGTTGCCTCAGACTTTTTATTTATGAATTACTCTCTCTCTCTCCCTCTCTCTCTCTCTCTCTCTCACTCTCTCTCTCTCTCTCTCTCTCTCTCTCTTTCTCGCCCTCTATCTCTATCTCTCTCGCCATATATATATATATATATCTCATTCTCTCTCTCCATCTCTCTCTCCTTCTGTCCCTCTCATTCCCTCTCTCACTCTTGCTACTGCTATTAGTAGAGCCGTGTCGTCCAATTAGGGTCGCTCGCCACCGACAGATCGTTTGTTGATCTTGCAACACAAGTCGCACAAATCTTGTTCCGACCCACTCCTTACAAGTTTGGCCACTGGATTTGTTGTAACAAAAAACACCGGGTGGTGAAGCTGGCATCACTCGTTCTACCTCAATCGCTCTTAACTCACGATGGAAATGTTTAAAATGTTTAAAACGATCTCGTTTAACTAACTATTGACTCAATGACTGTATGGAGGATAAAAACAAAGAGGCGAAAAGGTGCAAATGTAACCGAACTGAAATGTTTTGATGCTTAATCCTGGAATAGTCGAATTTTACAGTAGGCTACTCGTTTAAAATGATATTGTTCTCGCTCTATAAGTTTATAATCTTGCATATCATTTTGTTACTAATTTCTGACAAAACAACTTGAGCTGCCTTTCACCCTCAGAGCAACTTGTTAAGGAAGACAATTTTGCCGACTAATAACAAGATGGATGGTTTTTTTAAATAGACATTTTTTTAAGTGATTTTCTTTTTTTTTTTTTTTTGCTTCCTTTTAACAAGATGGGGGTAAATTATGTATTCCTTGTTGATATCGCAATTCCGTCGCCTCAGAATTTTTATTTATGAATTAAGATCAAACAATTGTTTAGAGAGTGAGAAAATTTCATTATTTGGCGCGGCAGCATCAGACCTAATTCTTTTGGTGTGCCACATTTGTTAAATAAACTGTGTACAATTAGATCACCCATTGCTGTTGTGGGAGTGGTTTAATACTCCCTTTCCCTTTATCTCTCTCGTTTGTCAAATTAGGCAAAGTGAAAAGTTATCTGCCAGAGAATATATACTAAATATGCGTAAATATACAGAAGCTTTATATTGGAGAATAATTTATTGGACAGGAATAAGAACACAGGAGTAAAATAAAGAGAAATACATAGGCAATCAATTATCCTTATCTTGTTCACAAGTTCACTTTATTCCATGACAAAGTAATTAAATGTGCATTTTTAAGTGATCATATGGATTAAATGAATAAAAAGAGATAAATAAATAAACAGACAGACAACCAGAGAGAATATATCGTTTTGGGTGATTTTTAAAGAAAACAATACAATAGTTGCAAAACTTCAAAACAGTAGCAATATTGATTGTGTGGAAAAAAAAACAACTTTTTGATTAGGATCTGTGTCGGTAATCAGCATGTGTCTTGGCTTCAATCAATCAAATTGAGTTTTGGGGGGCTTAAACTGTGCTTACATGGGGTGGTGAAAAACGAGACAAATAGAAACATATAAGTATAAACCTTAGAGGGATATTTAAGAAAAAAAATTTAACATACACTCATATCTTTTGTATCCAAGTTTCATTTTTGGCGGATAGAGTTTGGCTTTTATTTATCACTTAACTAAACTGAATAGTAAATCATGTGATGGGGGAATACAACAAGGAGCCTGCTTTTTTAACGTGTGTTTACGTTGTTATATCAATCAATTGGTTCTCATAATAAATTTAACCTTTTCTAATCTTAACTTAGAATTTCTTCAAACATGATTTTGATTATCACTGGTCCCACTTCACCAAGTGCACGTGCATTGAGTCCCGTGATGGTACCGCGACTAATTGCTCAGTAATGCCGTACGTCTATGACAGTAGGCGATTACACGGCCCATTCTGACACGTCCCCAGAGGACGGCAAATAACGCCAGTCCGTCTCCGTCGCTGTGTGGGCAGTGAAGGGCAGCTCATCGCCACCTAATTAGCTGCGTGTGGGAATTCCCAACAGAGACCTCGTCTGAAACTGCTAACCACATTCCAAAAACGCGGATCGATCGGCGATGTTTTATACTTTGTTGACTAGATTAATCTTGTACAGTTTCGTGTCTGCATGTGTTGGCAGCTCGGGGCGTTCAAGAACTTCAGTCTCTAAGAATGGACAGCGTATTATTATCGGTCACGCTCCAGGAAATCTGAATTTAGAAATCTCCGCAGTTCAGGGCGCTGATTGTAAGTTAGTTAGTGTGTGTTACAGACTTAGTTTGTGTAACTCCAGGGAACTGGAAGAGAAAACGAGTTTGCGATTGAGAAAGTGCAGAGAATGGCACATGAAGTGTTTGCTGTTTTTGAGGGTCCCCGGTGGTTCTACATATCTAGAGCAGCGGCAGTCAAGATTTGTCAATTGTATGTCAGATTCACGTATATTTCGTGTCTTATTTAAGAGACACATGTAGTAAGAAATGTTTAGAAATGGTTAAGACAATTAGTTTGGTGTTATTCTCTGATCGTGTCAGCACAATCACAAACTGATGAGTTTATTTTCTAGAATCAGTGTCCATGACAACTTGATCTTCATCGAGTTACAAATAGACGTCAGTTGTAATTGCCGATTAAAGGCATGTGCACTGCGAGTCGTATTCCTAAACAATTGTTCCTACATGGAGTCTCAGTCGAGATATTAACAATCTGTACTGAATTGGGTCAATTTTGTTTCTATACGGAGGTGCTATTATTTTGATATATCAACTCGCAGGTCACTTCTAAATTACGAGGTAACTTTTTTGTGTGAAATATTAAAAAACAAATGTACAGCTTTTTCTGAGTTGAAAGTTTGGTTTAACAATCAAAATTATCTAATAACAAAAGGTATATTTGATTTTTTATGGTAAATAAATAACGCCGGTTGATTTTACCCTTTTGTTGAGACAATGATGCATAAGAATCGTTTGAAGTCGAAGCTCTAGGTCCAGAGAAATTACAAACATAAATATATTATAAATCTTCGGTCGAGTTTTTTAGGGCACGTGACAAGAACTTCCATCGCATGAAAAAGGCGCTTTATCTTGTATAACTCATAAATTTATCTCATTTATGAAAGGCATTACTTTTCTTTGTAAAGCTTATGCTTTTTCAGAGGGTAGCATTCAGTATAATTATGTTCAAAAGAAAACTCGCAATGTGTGCACTCAAAGCGAGTGTATGGCTATATAAGCATCTTCTAATGGCACACATAGATCTGCCTGCAGGAATAGCCGTTTCCTCTCATTGCCACCTGAGCAGAAATATTTATATTGCCAATTCCTTAAAACAAACATAGGTGCTTTGGAAATCCACTTTCAGAAAATGTCAGGCAATGTAGTAAGGCCTTTGCTTGCAATTATCTTAAATGTTTTCGTTTTGAAGTGGCAAGAGATGATCTAGATTAGATCGAGTATACACAGTTTGCGTTAATCCTTTTAGTTTTATTTCGTTCGTTTGTAGGGCAATCAGTTTTATCTTGAAGAATAATGCCCTGTTCGGCTTTTTTTCTTTTTTTTTTTTTTTCTTAGATTTGTTAGATGCTCAAGCTGAGAACATAAAGTCGGCATATTATTGTAATTGATTCCATGTTGTAAATTCTAGATAGAAGTCTTTGATATAGTGCCAACTGATGTTTTTTGCAGCAAAGCGCGTGACAAACAGATAGAAATAAAAAAAAAAATGGTTAAAGAAAGAGAGAAAGAAGAGGAGAGAGAGAGAGAGATAAATAATAATCAGAGATAGGATATGCTATAAAAACCTTTTTTTTAAATCACAAGACACTGGGTTGGGAATTTTTGCGTTTAAATATAATAACAACAATGATAATAAAAATAGTATTATTAATAATAAATATAAAAATATTTATATGTTGTTGTTGTTGTTGGTGGTGGTGGTGGTGGTGGTGGCAGTGGTTGTGGTGGTGGTGGTGGTGTGGTAATGATGGTGGTGTTGTCGTATCGTCGTCGTTGCTTTAATTTCTTTGGTTTGAGCGGGGAGGGGTAATTTTTATTTATGCATACACCCAGTACACACTTTATAATTATAATTATACACCCATTGCACACTTTATAATTATTAAGTTTAATTTGGCGACGGAGTGGGTAATTTTTTTTTACATTATCAGTGAAGTAAGATTCATAAGAAAAATATTATAATATAATATATTATAAGAGTGCACTGCGCTTTCATGTTGTTTCATTAATAATTAAAATTAAATACGGGACGGCAACAGATAAAAGACAGAGCGTTACACGTCTGTTCACATGGTGATCTCTATTTTTTCAGGTTTCCCGAAAAAGGTGGTGGGGGATTTAGTGCGATAATGTACTTTTAAGTGGTGATTTGTATGGAATCTGAGAAAGGATTATCTGGATTTTGCCGCGTTCTCATATTGGCTGGCATCGTGCGGGAAATGTCGTTATTGTTTTCATACCACCGTGGCTACCAGACAAAAAGGTTTTCAAATATGAGATAAATTCTTTACAAATATGTTATTAATGCCAACAATAAAGGGGGATGTGCTTTCTTTTTTGCTTGATTTGTTTCCTTTGCAGCGCATGATTGCGACATGCAATGTGAGATTTACACAATCATTGTCCGCACGGCCCTGGGTGTTTGGAAATGAAAGGCTAGTAACAAGGGAGACAAGTCAGGCGTATTGTGGCAGCGGCTTTAGCCGTCTTGCTTGCGGTGGCATCACAACAAGTTGTGGGCCTTTCCTCAAGGTCGGGGTTAGGCAAGGATCCACTCGTCTCTTGTTGTGTGGAGAAAGTGGGCATTACCAGGTCTGCACACGCCCATTGTTCCCGCGGTATGATGGGAGGCGTGAGGACACGAGAAGTGAGACCATTGCTATCGCATAACATAAGATTTTCAATGCTGTAGACTGGAAAGCAATAGTGAGAGAGAGAGAGAGAGAGAGAGAGAGAGAGAGAGAGAGAGAGAGTGTGCATTGTTGGAAATAAGTTAGTTTAATCCATTGGATAGGAATTTGAGTTGGTGTGGTGTTCACTGTTTTGAAACTTAATTTTTCATTCACGGTTGCTTTAAAAAATAATAAATCAACCAAAATAGGAAAAAAAATATTGTTCTTTAGTCTTGAAATTTTATTTTAGAACAAAAATTTAGTTCAAACCCCTGTGAGTAAGATCAAGGTGGATATCAGCGATGATAATTTATATAGATATATTAGCATTTTACTTTCACAGGTTTGTAATGTGGCTGCAATACTTAGACATGAGGAGAGTAAATCTACAGTGACTTTGCGTGTACAGTAGTTAAGTTTTATTTCATACCAACAATGAGGTGCATAGAAATACTAAGGCTATGTTATAAACTCAGTGCATATGTGCGTGTTTCATATGGCCTAGCTAAAGCTATAAGGCAATAAAGTAGGGACATTGATTTGCAAGTTTACAAACCAAACGAAACAAAGCGGTAAATAGTGATTTGATAAATTTTTTATCTTATGGAAACTATTACAATAAGATTTTTTTAATAAGTGCATTCAAAGTATGCTTATGTGAATTCAAAGTAGAAAGTTTTATTTTATTTTTGTGTGTGTGTGCAAAATTGTGGCAGTTAATAAAGTAATAGAAAAAGCGGAGTACAACTTTGAGCGTAGAGAGGTCATATGCAAATAATTGTATTAACAAAATTAACATTTTATGATGTCATAATACACCACCAAAAAAGGATAGCCCTGTCTATATACATCAATGTATTTCACTGTCCTTTTAATACAGATTCTAGAACCTTTAGGTGATAAAAGTACTTTAAATCACCATTCGATTTTCACTTAGGAGGGCTACACATTTTACATTGGTGTGCAGTCTCCATCGAACAGGGTCCTATGTGAGTGCAGTTTAGTCTGTGGATATATCGCCCCGTGCCTCCTAGCTATGAACAATATTAATTCCTATCCCATGATTTACACGGGATGAGATTTTCTATCTCATGGATTAGGAGGGTGCGGTGGCCCTGGCGTAGAACATCGGCTTCCGACGCAAAAGGTCCCGAGTTCGAATCCTGGCGATTGCACTTTCTACTGGTTGGGTCGGTGTCAGTTTAATGTGACCGCCTGAGACAAGAGTAATGGTATCCCCGCCCTGTCTCGTGTGTGGCAGCACATAAAATTATCAGACGTCAGTCTTGGAACCCGTCGACAATAAAGCATATATAGTGCTGATGTTGGGCGTTAAATTAACTCAACTCAACTCAACTCAACTCAATTCAACTCTTTGATTGATTCGGAATTTAAGTTTATCGATGAAATGAGCCGTGTCCCATGGTTCTGAGGAGTAGATATGAAAACTGATGTTCGGAGATGAGATACAATTCACGTTAATATAAGACGTTTTTCAGTGAGGCCTTTCAATAACGGGGCTTATCGCGATAACTAGACGATAGGCAAGACAGTCTTCACCAAAGTCCAATTTAGCTCTATCCTACACTTTCTCAGCCAATGAATGATCAGAAAAATCCATGCGTATATGGAGCAATCATGTCATCCACTTTCATTGTGCGGATGTCAAGGTCACTAAACTTGTACAGAGTTTCGATCTCTCTTACCAATGATAAGTTTTTCAATAGCAAATTGACCTAGTTTCGAGAGCCTGTAGCTCTCCTGGGGAATGCTTCCTTACTCTCGTCTCTAGCACTGCTTCAAAAAACCATATGGCATGTCTGTAAGTTAGCTTCCCTCAACCTTTCTTGATTAAACCCTGCTACCCTAGAAGAATGGATCAGCCATAAAGGGCTGATTAGAAGTAGGCGTGTTGTGCTGCTGTCGATCATGCATTGTTTTGGAAGAATGCATTATCTCCCATCTATGATGCCTCTGAAGATCAGGTGGTATAAAATGCAGGTGTTGGTATAAGTGGTTGGATAAAAATTTCTTTCATGGGTACGGCCACGGGGTAACGGAACTTGAGAAAATCGCGATTGAACTGAAACAAGGTCTTGAAAATCTGTTGCCCTAACACGAGACGAATTGTTTATAAATGAGCGATTGTCTTGAAGATTAGAAGAACAAATAGTCATGGGTGTCTCAGCGATGTGTTCCAGGGGTTGAAATGGCAACCCAAACCCGCATTGCTGTAGCATTTGAAGAGATGCTGGGGGAACTGGCAAGTGGCACCATGTTTCACAAAAACTTTGATGGGATGAGACGTGAGTGCGCCTGCGCAGCTTCTCCGTGTCACTTCCTGTAAAGACGTCATCCGATGAGGGATCCATCATCCAATAGTTTCCTTTTCCCGGATCATCGTAGTGGCGCGGTACCTATAGGATACAAAGTAAGGATATTATTAAAGAGTTTGTGTTTTATTCCCTTTTATTTGCATAAGAGAAAATTCGGGTACCCACAGAAAAAAAGCAATGTGGTCTTTTTAGCACATACTGGACTGAATTAAGGAAAAAACATAACCTTTTTTAAGCATTTCTCGATATCGTTCTCTTATTTTGTAAATACAAAAAGCTTCGTTCATAATATAAAGCTCATGCTACTTCTTTCCAATCTGAGGTGCGTGTTAAAAATGTATACGTAGGTTTGTAATTTTTAATATTACATTTTGGATTGCATGTTTTTATAATCTGAAATGGAATACAATGAGAAGGCTTTGAAGAGGGTACGTATGTACTCCCGCTCCCTAACCCCTCAAGATGCCACAGACATGCGAATACTATGAACGTTCATAAATACATTGAAATAAACAATGAGTGCATATAAACCTATACTTAACGGCTTAGTGAAAAATATGTGTCTGTCAATATAATCGGACAGATCAAATTAACATTTATATCACTGCTCATAGTTAACTAGAGCCTGATTGGATTTTTTTCTTTCTTGCTACTGTTATGCCGGTTACCTTCCTGATAAAACTACATTTAGTCAGGGTATTTTTGTAAGTTATTTTGTTGTGTTAAAATAGATACACACATTGTATTTATTACGTAAAACAAATCAAAATTCCCAAAGTTAGAATCGAACCGCGGACGTCCAGATGAGAGCGTGAATCCCTAACTACTAGACCACTCGGAAGGTTGTGAAGCTGTGATTTCTTCGTCTTAGACAAAGAGAATTTCTTACTCCTTTATTTCTGTGTGTGTGTGTGTGTTTCTCTCTCTCTCTCTCTCTCTCTCTCTCTCTCTCTCTCTCTCTCTCTCTCTCTCTCTCTCTCTCTCTCTCTCTCTGTTTCTCTCCGCTTCATTGTTCAATTTTATTGAATATCCACCCACCCATCCATTATTTTTTACCCTCACGTTATTGTGTCCATCGATCTGTCTATTCACTATTTTATTTTTAATGTCCTTTGTTCTTTTTTTTTTTTTTTTTTTACATCTATCACACTCTCACTATCCCTATCGTTTTTCTATCAGTATTTGTGAGGAAAGTGCATATATTATTGATTATTCCGCCTCAGATAACGAATTGGTATTCTTGCCTTTTTTTAGGTTTTAAAGAACAGTATTTTATTTGCATGCCATTATGACATTTTTGTGTGTCCACTTTACACCTTCATTGACTTTCAAGTGAACTGAATTATATATTTAAATAATTAAGTTTTCGAAACTTCATTGGGATACGATCTTGACAATGCACAAAATAAGAGAATGGTTAACTGAAAACTTGTACAGGTTTAGTATTTCATAAGGGGGAGCCTTCTATCTTTTTCAAAACCCATGCTACGAATTACATACGGCAAAAGAATAAACCTTGCTAAACTAGAAATCAGGTAGCGCAAGAAAAAGAAAGAACAATGTTAATACAAAGTGTTTTAACAAAGCATAGAAAGCGATTATGAAGTATACACCTAAAAAGAAAAAGTTTGGATGAAAGGCGGGGGCTGATGAGATGTGGTGAAATCTTAAAATAATATTAAAAGTTTGAAATAAGGTTAGTCTACGTGTATCGAAAGTGCTTTTGTTTCGATCAGACAAAACGCTACGTCAATTGATTTGACTGACTCTATTCAAACTGAAAAAGTAAGAGGTCAATTGCTCTAGTGAAAAATTGTATTCGTTTTCCTGCAACATTTCTTTTTAGAGCATTGTTTTTCAAAACTTAATTGCTACGAGAGAATTCAAATAACACAAAGCAAGATTACTTTACCCTTACTGGTTTTATAATCGGCACAAATTAACATCACGAACCGGCGCATCTTCCAGAGCAGTAAGTAACAATCGGCTTATTTAAACTTACCCTGGTAAAATTGAGTAAATGGCAGGCTTAATTTGAATCGTTCAGTCAAACAATGAATTATTTTAGCTCACAACCGCCCTGCATCGATAGGGATGGGCATGTGTTTAGCGCAGATTTCGTGTTACCACAAGAAAGGCTGAGAGAATGCCACGTACCCACTTCTCCCTACCCGTCACTCTCAAGTGTAGCTACAGTTTAATTTTCCCCGGGAACGTCAATTAAACAGGGCCGTGATATTTTAGCATTGAGTTTCTATTGCGCTTTCTTAGCATGTAAAAGGCAACGAGAGGTTTACACTGAGAGGGGGAGGGCGAAATTGTTGGTTCCAGAGTGACGATGCTTCATTGAAATAAATTTATCCGATTAATGTTTATTTTTATTTTATTCCTTTATTTTTCAGTTGTAAGTTTCTTGTAGTTTGGAAAAAATATTGTTTTTGGATTATGGAGAGGTGAATAAAAAAAATCGCACGATAGAGGGAGAGACAGGGAGAAAGGTGGGATTGAGAGAGAGAAGGGCGAAAATTACATGTTTCTCACTAGAGAAGAGAAAATTGAGGTGAGCAACAATAAGTTAAATTATTAACTACTTACATGAAAGGTAAGTAACATGCTAAAGAAGTGTCATTTTCAGTATGCAAACATAAGCAAATTAGTTGTCAGTTTTGAAAAGAGAGGGTACAACACGGGGAAGAATAAATCGATGCTGTTGCAAAATTCTCTTTTCGCTGCCGACCCAACTCTAATTATTGCTGAACTGTGATTACAGTGGTGTTGACGTTACATGGTTGTAAATAATCATGTCCAATGATTTAATACTCTATTTTTTTGGGATACGTGTACAGGTAGAAAAGAGAGTTACAAATTTGATGTATGTCATCCATAGATTATTATGAGACGGCTGTAGTTTATAAGAGTATTTTATGACAAGAGTTTCTATTATCATTTACTGCTCTCTGTAATCTTGTATTCGCCTATCTGCACCCAAGAGTCTCTCTTCTCATTGTGATTATTCTCTCCGCTGTGTCTTAGATGGTATAGCATTGATGTTTTTCTCGCTCACATTCTATTCTGGCAATGGTAGTTTCAAATATTGAATTATTAAAATATTATCTTTTCTCCCACTTTCTCACCTTATACATAACGTTGTCTCACCGGCTCATTTTCACTGTCATTGGGTTACAGAAACGGTTTAATCTTCGTTTCCTCTTTTACTATTTCGCTTATTTTTCTACTATGATCTCCTCTCTCTCTCTCTCTCTCTCTCTCTCTCTCTCTCTCTCTCTCTCACTCTCTCTCTGTCTCTCTCTGTCTCTCTCTTTCTCTGTCTCTATATAACATTATTTTCACTGATTCCTGCTTAAATAGCAGAGGGTGAACTCCTACAATTACCTGATCATGGTCTCCCACCGGTTCCAAGTGACTTCGAACCCAATCTTCTACTACTTGCGCCAGCTCGTCTCTAAAGATGTGGGCGTTATAAACTGATTAAGTCAAGCCGATGTCCTGTTTTGCTTGTTGTTAATGTATTCCACCTGTATAGACCGCTGTGGTCACTAATGCCAGTCATAGTCGAACAGCAACTCATAAAAAATCTTTGACGGTAACACAGGCGTTCATAACATTTTGTATTCCTTTATGCGCTAGCCTTTCACCGGTATTAAATGTATATTAAATAGAAATTAGAGGCTTAAAGAGAGATGAAAGGGTGGGGGATTTATCGGCTGGATGATTGGTTGATAGACTTATACAATAATGTACATAAATAGGCAAATTGATGAAAAGTACATATGTTGTCCTTCTGTACCCAGTAACACTAACAGCGCTCTCTGGGTGAACGTAAGGTACTCCATGACTTCAGGATGATTGACGTGTGCTCGTAAACTCTACCGCTCTCGGTCGTATAGTTTTGAATGTGATACACTTGAAAACAAAGCAATTAACCCTTTGTTGGGTAATCTTTCTTACACATTGACATTTTAACCGTCGTATCAGTCAGTCTTTGAGGGTTTAAACACCATCCGCTCATCATAGGAAAACAATTGGCTCTTCGTGCATATTTCATTCTTCAAAGAAAAAATGATAACATATGGCATAAAATTATCAACATTCTCCTTTTGCGATACAGATGATAGTAGCACTAATAGCTTAGATTTAGAAAATTAAATGCACGGCTCAAGATGGTTAATAGCTGTTTTTCCCTGAGTACATTGATAGTTCTAGATCTACTCATAGTGTGGAGGGTCATTAAGGTTTTACTACAAAAACATATACTTATATGCATATTTTTCTTCAAACAAGCACGCACTATTCTTTATTTTCAGGTCCGTCCATTTTCTTGAGATTTTCGCACAGTATTTCTAACTCAGTTCTGTGCGTCACCCAATCACCCAAAAATATTATTTCATTTTAAATTACGTCACGAATGAGTTAATGTATTCCCTTTCACACCAACTTTCACAAATAAATGGTCTTATAGTAGAATATAAAGAGAACATTACACTTGGAAGTTCACTTTTTAAAAACGTTAAGATTTCATTAGAGAAAGCAAGTAGCAGTCTATGCGCGCAAGTGCACTAATTTTGGTTGGAGTTTATTTTATTTTTTTATTTTTTTTTTGGTATTCTTTTTTTTAAGACACTTATACGATTTTGTGCGCCGCATTTTCATCTACAGTTTGTTTTTGGTATGTGATGCCTTACCCCATTATCTGTTTTGGTACATGTACTTACTTTTTTTTTGGCAAATTCATTTCCTTGAAGAGTGTAGTCTGTTTTGGTACAATATATATTTTTTTCAGTCAAATTGATTTCCTTGAAGAGCGCTTTGATTGGTTTGGGTGTTGGGAGTTTTTGTATTATTCACAAGAAAAAAAAAATCATGAAACGGGGACAAGCGTGTCTTTTCCGTAAATGAAAATACAGAGATTATACCGGTTGTTGTTTTTTCACTTGCATATTCAGGAAATGTTCATTTTCTGTTGTTGTTTTTTAACCGAAGGAAAACGGTTACCCTTTTCAGGCAAAGGAAGCGGTTGGCACGGTTTACAGTAACAGGAGTCGGGATGAGTTTTTACCGAGTCTATCCCATCATGCTCAGCTGGGGTTAGTTTTTACCGAGTCAGTCAAAGTATCCCATCCTGCTCAGCTGCGATTTATGGTGCTACCTTAGCAATTGACTGTGACACATATTCAGCATAATACAGGCGCAATCCCTCGCTAGATTGTGTATCCTTCATTGTTGTTCACTAAATGGTTGTATCAGTGTGACTCCTGTGACACTGCCGACAAGAAAGAGACAGATTTAGATAAACTCGCAGGCTCAGGTTACTAATAGAGATGTCCGGAGTTGATTTTCACATACTTATTAAATTCACTGAACATTCTTAGACCTCGGAAAATAGAGTTTGTGGGTAAGAATAGTATTATTACATAAGGAGAGATAATTCAAAAACGTGGTTTGGACATATGATTGATAAGGGAAATGAAACAATGGAAAGAAATTTAATTGCCATAATAAGTACGCTGAACAAACCAACTACATAAAAAACAGAAAAG
Organism: Elysia chlorotica; assembly: GCA_003991915.1. Lineage (NCBI taxonomy): Eukaryota > Metazoa > Mollusca > Gastropoda > Plakobranchidae > Elysia > Elysia chlorotica. The sequence goes on from RQTK01000627.1 coordinate 239,349, forward strand.
TGTAGCAAAGTATGAGAATATATTGCACAGAGAGAGACAGAGAGGCAGACAGACAAACAAAGAGGCAGACAGACATAGATAAGAGAGGAAATGAACAACAGAAATGTATTGAGAGACAGACAGAGACAGTGGGAGATAGCTAGAGGGAGAGTGGGAGAGAGAGGGAGATAGAGGAGGAGAGGGAGAGAGAGAGGAAGAGAGAGAAAAAAGAGAGTATAAATAAAGAGACGGAAATAGGGATATAAAGACAGCGTTAAGGCATATACGAAGAGAGAGAGAGAGAGAGAGAGAGAGAGAGAGAGAGAGAGAGAAAGAAAAAGAGAGTAAACACAGACACAGAGAGAAAGAAAGAGCATCAACTGTTGTCACAGATTACAGTATTGTAACAAAACTAACACTGAAAGACCGTGTTATCGAGGTTCACAGTCATAGTTATGACCACAGCACTACCCCTGCTCCCCGCTGGTCAAATCGGTCACTCTGTAATTGGCCACAGCTGGGTGTCGCTGGAAGACAATGGGATATTTCCTCAATTAGAAAGGGCACGAACTCATCTCCGCAGGGGGCGCATCAAACATTTTCACGTCGTTGCTCGGCTCCGCCGCCTAATGCTCGCGGGACAGAAACAGAGACACCGGGGTTTGCACTCAAACAGTCATTTATTTACCCACGACCTGACGGTTGGGGGAATCTCCGCTAAGGTCACGGGCGACAGACCAGCAGCGCCCATTATGAACGCGACTCCGGCACCCAATTGTACAATTACTCTGACAACTGGTCGGCCTCTGCTCAGTGAGTGAGGCCAACGCGCACCATCAGTTTCCCAACTCGCTCCCCCGCCGTCATAAAGCCCGGACGTTTGACATTTTGCGCCGCTCCAACGTTCGCTGAGTGTGGGGCTGCACAGACTACAAAGTTTGCTACTGTTTGCCTCTATATTGAGAGTGATACCATTATTATGGCTGGTGGAATTTCCTCTGTAATTACAGCAACTTGTTTGGGGCTTTACGGAGCTTTTGTTGTCGAGGCTTCCCCTAGACAGAACGATCCGGTCAAAGTTTTTATGGCGCAGCTCGCTATTTGCGGCTTTGCTGTAATCAAACAGGGGTCAAACATTTTCGACAATAGTCACAGATAAAAATTATTAGACATTATAAGGCTAATTATCTCATGGCAAAGTTTGTTTTTCCTCCTCTCTCTCCCCTACCTCTTCATTGTTCTGCTTTTCTTTCTTTTGCTTTTCTCTTTCCGTGAGAAGAGGGTCTATTCACTGAAGGACAAAAAGATCTTAAAGTTGTCTCTTTTTTTAATAATGCCATAGTCTCAAATTTAACACAAGATCTATCTATCTATCTATCTATCTATCTACCTATCTATCTACTTTAATATATATATATATACATTTATAATTGGTGAACTGAACTCGGTTATAGTATAAGCATGTGCCCAGTGCCTGAGTAGGCCTACATATGAAGACAATCAGTATTCCTTCCCATAACAGTTTTGAGCATTTGACGGAGTGTGTGTAACTAGAGCCACTGCACACAAACTTCGCCTGTGTGATAAGATTCAACGAAACCCATCTGAATTTCAGAATTCTGTAAGTCACATGTCACAAACACCATCCTATTTCCTACCACCTGGCATCAGTATAAAGGTGAAACGAAGGATAGAGAGAAAGAGAGAGAGAGAGAGAGAGAGAGAGAGAGAGAGAGACGTCGAAAAAGAGAGAGATATGGAAAGAGAGGGCGAGAGAGGGCGAGAGAAAGAGAGAGGAAAAGAGGGAGATGGGGAAGATGGAAGGAGGGAATAATTATAACGATGTTTATCGCGAAATATATTTTATTCCAAACAGAAATTAGCATCCTCACAGCAACCAAAATAATTAGAGCTTAATTGTTTTGTACTTAATGTAAGGTTCGCCAGCTATGGAGTGCTTTGGATAAAATGTGTATTTTCCTTAACAGAACTGAGCCGATTGAAATATTGCTTAGGATTTCACCGCATGGAAAATACCACCGAGAACAACGTACTTAAATGAATATCTTTACTTTTTATATAACTACACAATAGCTTTATAATATAAGTATAAAGCGCATGTTAGCCCACTGTCAGTATAATGCGAACTGCCCCTGTGTGGTAGCACGCATAATTGTCAAGCGTTTTTTTTTGGGTCCCATCCACAAGTATACATATTTAGAAGTGAAGTTGGATGTAAAGCAACAAACAATCAAAGACATGGGCGCCTGTAAGAGAGGGTATAAGAACATCACAGATAACACATGAAGTAAGAAAGTTTGAAACGGATACAAACGAAAGCTTCAATACAAGATAATCTGACCTTTTAATATAACGGTGTCACTTGTAGCAAAAATACTGGATGAGTTTAAAAAGCTGTTCATATTTGGACTTAAAGCAAGAGATGGTCTGCTAATTTTTATTCTTTGTTTCTATTTGTCTGTGGGCATGTTCTCCAAATTGTTGGCGGTGTTTATCTGTCTGATCTGTCGTGACTCATCTAACCGTCCTAGTTATGGGGGTTCCCCTCGGATGGTGACATTCGACACATTTTAGGAAGACTGGTGGTTGTCTGACAGCCCCTGCAATTATTATAAATAATGTTTTCTACGAAAATGGTACAAAACTCTTTTTTTTATATATTTGTAGCCAAACAAAAACAAAAACAAAAATTAGTTATGTCGTGTTGTCACAAGTTCGATATATAATGAGGGTTTGGATCTAAGTAGAGAACGTGGTGATGCTGGGGTTAGACTTCAACCTCCGATGAAGGACTTCAGGCTCTCTGCTGAAACCTCGTTGCTCTGTCCAGGCTGGGTCAGTGTCCGTCCAGTGTGGGCAGCCAAGTCCTACATATCCCACTCCATGGCCCGGTCGCCGCGTGTGATCTTTCCTGTGAGCTTAGGAGACGTTAGAATAGGAGGCATAACCGCGTAACGTTTTATTTGTTCTGTTGAAAACTCCTAAAGTTGGTTAGTTTGTTTGTTTCTAACCCCTGTCCACACCAACAAGCTGTCTAGAGGACGAGTCTCAAAACTAACCTTTAACAATAATTCGAATAATTTGAATAATTTGAATAGATCATTTAACATACGTATGGCAACCAAAGTTCAAGATGGAGACAAATCTATCTTAAGCGGTCACATTATTCAGTCAATATGTCCACGCACAACACTTTTTTTCGTACTGGCTTTTAAAATACAACGGATAAATTTCAACAAAAATCGTTATTATTAGTTTAATAGCAGTTACAAATTTGCTCTAAGAATCACATGAATGCGAAAAGGAATCCGTGAGAATCCTTTGAATGGATTCATAATTGTGCAACACTAAAGATGTTTCAAAAAATTCCTACACTGTCTTACATAGCCTTTAATAATATGCCTGTATTTTAAAAGTTACACCATTTCTTCCTTTTTTGTGAAAAGTAAAATAACTCAAAGGCCATAAGTATATTTAGTGAACCAACTCTTTGCATCAATAACGAAGTCACTGTAGAGCGCAGTACCATTAGTAGAAAAGTCATTTCAATTTCAGCAATCCTCATAACAGTTTATTCCCAAGGTATCTGAAAGAGCGTAGTGACAGAAAAGGTTTATCAGAGCTAGTCTGAAGCGTTTTAGGGGTAACAACACATTTTGATGATGGATGATCAGTATTAGTATAATGGTTGATTCTGTATGACAAGAAGCGTGAAAAATGTTATTCTTTTTTTCTAAAAGATAAGTAAGCGCTCTGATATGTGGCATCAGTGAGTAACTAGTAGGAAGATACAAGCACGATAATTAAACACCAAAAGTAAAAGAGGTTGAAAATAGGAAGAAAAAAAAAATCGCCTTCCATACAGTCATTCAAATGCCATTTGGCCAAACGATTATATAAATGGAGGTACATTCAACTTCTTTTGGTACTGTACAATAGTGTTGATATAAAAAGTACATCGCAGTTTATTAAAAGAAGAAAAAAGGCACAACGCAAAAGTGGTCGAGATACATGAAAACTGAACAATTGAACCAGCATGGGGTAATGTTATGCTTTGTTTTAATACTCTCAATACAAGTAACTCACACATTTAGAAAGCTATTAAATTTTCAATGATCGGTCACATTTGCTTTGCAAGAAGCTACGGCAGGTTTGGGGAGGGAGGGAGCGGCGAGAAATTACTGACAAATAATTATTTGAATGAAGTTCGTATTCATATAAAGTTTAGCACGGTACAAGAACAGCTGATATTTTTGTTGAAGTTTTGTTTTAGTTATACGTAGATATTTTTATCTCTCTCTCTCTCTCTCTCTGTCTCTGTCTGTCTCTCTGTCTCTCTCTCTCTCTCGGGCTGCTCTTCATCTGGAATCATTTGCTGGAACTAGATCTCTCTCTCTCTCCCCCCCCCTCTCTCTGCCCTGAATTTTAATACTTATTAAAAGAGTTGATAATGCGGCGGGGGAGAACTGCGCTAACTTCACCAACTTTATGTTTTTCTTTCCTTTGTTTTAGAGAGGGGAGATCACCTTGTAACAGCGCCGTGACCTCAGAGTTACAAGATCATATCTCAAAATACATAATTAAAAGGCACAAAGAACATTGTAGAACATTGTTCTCAGGATAAGGCCCGAGATCGGACGTCGAATCTAACACTCGCTCAGATCGGTTCACGGCTATCGATATTGTTTGAGCTTGATCTACTGGCCAGGGCGGGTGCCGATCATCTCTCTAGCTCTTTACCCATTCCCCCAGAATGTCACAGACCGGGGATATCGGATGGAGGGCAGACAGGAATGTACATTGTACCAGGGGTATCACGTAGTCCCCGCTACCAGGGGATCGCGCACGGGTCAACAGGTGTGAATCTGATTTGGCCGCTGTAGATGGTTCTACGTGAAACCTAATGTGTTACATGTGTCGCAGTCCGCTGCTTTACGAGGTGTGGCGGACAGCGATTGTATTGCCATTACTTTTACATATTCACATATTCACCTATTCACACTGAATAACTGTCACTGTGAACCACACCTCCGCGTCCGTACGTACTCGTAAATCCCATGATAATTAGGCTTTTTGAAACACCGCTTTCCCACTTTCTAGTTATCTTTTCTTTTTCTTTTTTTTTTTCAATAAAAATAATGCATGCGGCGCTGTTTGCACAAGTTTTATCTGGTATAGCAGTAACACAAATTTGTTAAGAACAAGCAACCTGCATCAAATTGTGAATATGTGAGGGATGTCGTAATTATTGACAATTTACTGGATGATTGTGCACACTTATAAAGCTAAAGAGATATCCATGAATGTAAAAGAAGCAACATATAATAATGCGTTTTTTGGCTTACTGTAATTGAAACTCATTTCCAATAACCTCATAAATATTGCGATAGAGCGGTCGAACATTAGAAATCTAACCGTTCGTTATTTGAAAAACAATACCAAAACTCCTGAGAAGTACCAACGAATCAAATACTGAAAACTGCCATATGCAATTGAGTGAAAATTCGAAAAGAAACCCGTTTATTAGTATGCTACGTTTTCCTTCTTTGTCTGTTTTTTTTCCCTTTGTTGTTGTTTGCTTTTTGCCTGTGTTTTTGTTTGTTTTGTTTTTTTTACTTTTGTTGTTTTGTTTTGTTTTGTTTTGGGTTTTTAAAGAAAATGGTTGTATTTAACTACGTAAGATTTTGATGTATTCATAGTAGAATTTTACGATTGTGTGTTTCTAGGCGGTTTTATTGATGGTATGTAAGATAAATGTATCTTTACGGCCTAAGAGAACTAGTGGTAAATTGTTGTGAACCACTCTAAGAATTAATGTGTCATTGTCAGCTAAAAGGGACAGCTTATTGTCGTAAAACAGTTTGTTTTTTTTACCACTAATATAATACTTAAACAATTAATTCTCGGTTAGCTGTTATTTCAAATTGTTGTTTTTGTTTTGTTTTTTGGTTAGTAAGCCGCCGGGGATCTAATAATTTAAATATAGTGCATACATAACATTATAACTGCAACAACAACAACAACAGCAACAACAAACGAATGAAATTTTTGTAATGTAAACGAGGTTGCGAAATTTTAATACAGGAAATAATCGTATTAAACGACAAAACGAGGCACGCACATGCTTAGATATTATTACATAGCTAGTTAAAAATAAATACTTCTACTACATCACAATAAACTGCTGTAGGTCCTAACGCTTGTATACCTTACTTTATAAGTCTTAAAATTGGACAGGCAAACCTTTACAGACATTGATTTTAGAATAACTTAATACTATTCCCTCCTTTCTACTTATTTGTTCTTATAAGTGTGTGGACAAGATTGTTTGATTTAAAGATACCTCCGCCAGTCTGATTCGTACAACCCCCCCCCCCAGACTCGCACAATATAGATGCATATTCCGCATTCTATCATACAAACCGTGATTGCCTCTACTGCGTAAATAACAACATACCAATGGGATAATTGTAACTCCAAGGGCAGAGGCGCACCGTATTATTTACAGTTTAACATCAATTGCTCTTTACAGTAAACATCATTATGGTGTCAAATATTAATAGAAATCACATAAAAACAACGCATGGGAAATGTTGCCTCTTTGTCTTTGTGTGTATAGAAAAAAACACATAATTGGTTGCAGTATTCTCCCACGACACTGAGCCAACTAAGCATGATCTCTTGCGAAAGAGGTGCACAAATTACAGTCATTACTGCTATGACTCATTCTTTGAAACTGAAACAATACACCGACTTAAAAGGAAAACAGAGCTGGCTACAAAAAGTCGTAGTTGTTCAGAAAATACGTCATAAAGGACAAAAAAAGGTGAACACCTTTTTCCATTATGTTTGTTATACCTTTAATATATGGGACAAAAAATATATCCAGTGTATTTTTTAGTGAACTATTAAAAAAATTTGAATAAAATGCATAATCAATGTTTGACTGCATTATTTTATTCTTGGGTCCAAAAATTCGGTTTCGCTGCTGAATGACATTGCAGCCTTTCTTCTCTGCCACTAAGAAGGGTAAAAAACACCCCCCCCCCCCACACACCCACACACACATTCCCCCGTTAAAAACACACACACACACACACATTCTCCTGCCTTTTTCTGAATTTGGATTGTGGCAGATAACAAAATTGTAAGGTCCTGGGCGTAAGATTCCGTCATACTCCATTTTTCAAAAATGTTCAGTAGAGACAAAAGAAGTCATTAATATGTCAATTAATGCAAACTTGAAGCTGTGACTTATATATATGACAAGCTTTTGTTGTTTCTCGCCTTTTAAGAGACTTTTTATTAAACTACACAAATTATATTTAAAGATCTTGTCTATCTGTGGTTTATAGCGTGTTTTTTTTTTTTGTGGGTTTTTTTTGGTGGTGTTGTTTTTTGTTTGTGTTTTTGTGGGTTTTTTTAATCTCTGAAACATTGTTGTGAAAGACATCAAAGTACCATGGCAGTTTTTTGCACTCAGTGTATTATAACGATTTCCGACAAGTGTTTTTAGCGGGTTCTCCATCCAAAAGGTTTTGTAGTTTTTCATGGTTCACTATAAATGGAATGGGCATCGTAAATTACTTAATATAATCGAACAGAAAGAAAGATTTTAGATTGGTTTATGTGTTTACAAAAGTACATCGTAATATTTCTGTGTGCATGCATTAACTGAATAAGGTCCTGCAATATTGTGTGTATCATCCCTATGTCCTATGAACTATCTTCATACAATTAGCAACAAACTCTATAGTACAACCTTCACAGAGAAATTTAGAAATATTAACGATTTGAAAATGAAATTTTAGTCGTTAATTAAGCAGCAAAATGTATGCAGGATGCTTCACAATGCTTCACGTCAATGGTGACAGCAATAGCAGTACTCTAGCGTACCTGTAATACGAAATAAGTCCGATCGTGGGTTCGAACCAGATCTTGTGATTGTTAGCCCATCACTCTAATACTTGCAACTGCATCCATACACTAATTCTTCTTCTTTTTTTTTTCTTCTTCTAAAACCTAACGTCTGACGATTTCACGGGCTACCACACAGGGACAGTGCGGTGATAACAGGATTTCTGTCTCAGCCGATCACAATGGTACACAATAGCAGTACTCTAGCGTCCTGGGCGTAAGATCCGACATAATCCGATCGTGAGTTCGAACCAGAACCTCCTGATTGTTAGCCCAGCACTCTAACACTTGCAACTGTATCCATACACTACTTACACAAAAAGCTACTTTTATAAAACCATACCTTTCGGTATTGGTGCAGCGCCTTTTATTCATCGATTAACATCTTTAACCAACGCCACGTAGCAGTATACCTCTTCATCTCAGCGCTTTATATTTTTTTTTCAAGATTTAAACAGTACGCCTATGCATTGTTCACTGACGGAATGTGCTTAAAGGCGAAAATCCAATATCTCGGTTATTAGAGGGAGAAAATAATCTGTTGGCAAATGTCAGCCGACGAATGTGTGGTAGTCGAGTGTTTGGTGTAGTGTACTTAAAGTTGCCATTTCAACTGACTGCAAGGTGTCGATACTGACTCGGAACAGTCTTCATCAAGTTGCGTCTTTGGCATTGATGGAATCATACTCACCTAGATTATATCTCGGGCTGCGAGTACAAATATTTTTTAAGTTTAACAATGGATATATAACTACCCGTAGTTGGTAGTTATATACATCTATGAGTTTAACACATTGTATAATCAACTTTAATAAGAAACAGAAAAATCGATACGCGCATTGTATTCTTATGGCAAAGTAAAAAAAAAATTCCCAAGCGGGGAATCGAACCCCGGCCGTCGCGGTGAGAGCGCGAAATCCTAACCACTAGACCACTTGGGAACTTGTATTACCTTCTTGTGAGACAAACAGAACTCTTTCATTCACTCGCCCTCCCTCCATCTCTCTCTCTCTCTCTCTCTCTCTCTCTCTCTCTCTCTCTCTCTCTCTCTCTCTCTCTCTCTCTCTCTCTCTCTCTCTCTCTCTCTCTCTCTCTCTCTCTCTCTCTCTCTCTCTCTCTCTCTCTCTCTCTCTCTCTCTCTCTCTCTCTCTCTCTCTCTCTCTTTCTCTCTCTTTATCAGTCTATCTGTCTCTCTATCTATCTCTGTCACACACACACATACTTTATCCAGACGCTCTTGTTCCGCATCTTAGGAAGGCTTGTTATTACGGGGGTGGGGAACTGGCTTAGGTAATAGGGCGGTCGGCTTTTCTTTGGAGATCACTGGTTCGATTCCACGATCAGGAAAACGTACTTTGCCGATACATGTATTGTACTTTTCTGGTTGAATCAATGCTAACAACAATAAATTTATAAAGTGGAAACACAAAGTCCTGCTATACCCGCTCTTTCTCGGTGTGAGCGCGTAGAAATCTAACGACACTTTAACGAGATAGATTGGTTGCTGAATCCGGACCTTAATAAATATACCAACTGTATCAACAACAACAAAAAATTCACACGAACCAGAAAAAGCCATAACAATGGTGGATGAAATAAGAACTAGATCTAGGCTTTAATACCTGTATTGTTAAAGCTTTAAATAATTATTTCTGAGTCATGCATAAAGCATGATGGTGTTTCACAAGAATTTGCGAAAATGTCAACAAAGATATTATCCATTTTGGATAATGTGGAGGTATGGTTAAAAAATAAGTGTGGACACTTTCATTCTGTATCAACTTTCAGTGCGTTCGTTACGTTTTTTGCAGATCAAAGGCATGAAAATACATTGTATTAATTTGATAATATGTCTGTTCTTTTTTTTTATTTCGTGTCTTAAAGAGTTCTTGGTAGTTCCTTTTTTTTTTAATAAGTAAATGAATACACTTCGATACAGAACTGATATTCTGATGGTAAGATAGATCAGATTCTCAAAATTTGTTCTGTTATTATTCTGATTATTCTCTTGTTTGCTTGTTTATTTCTTCTTTGATTGATTAATTGCAGCAATGTGGTTTGGTTGAGAGACCTCAGAACTGTTGTCAGACAAATTTACCTGATTCCACCGAGACACAGTGCGCAGGGGCAGTAGGACTTCATCATTATTCTATTGACATCGATCAATTCACTTGGATACAAGGCGGGGGCGTCTTAGGTTGTAAGTACCCTTGTCTTCGAACCACGGACTCTTGGTAAAGGGTCGCTCGGTCTAACATTGCATCTATTCTACCTCGTTTTTCTGTATCTCTTTATGTTTCATCCTTTTTACTTTCGACTTATGATAAACACAATAATAAATAGTATATTTTTGACATTCTTAACAGTAATTTTCTGTGCATGCAGTCAATCCCAACTGTATCGGCGCTGGGGGTGCGTTTAAGCAGGCGTGCAGGCCCAGGCATAGTTCGCGGGCTGCTCTTCATCTGGAATCATTTGCTGGAGGATACAGGGGATGGAAGTGTAGCGGGGCCAGGGGTCACGTGGTTCCCACGACAGGGGACAGGACAATGACACACGCCAGTACAGTCATACATTGTTGCACATGGGTAAATCCGTTACTAATTTGTGTATGAATATCAACAGGGTACTACTAATATGGGGGCTAAAAAAGGTCATCGTAAAACCTTGGAAATGACGTCAAGTATCCAACCGTAACTATGCTTAGACCATCAACTTGATTAGGGCTCTAAGGTATCTCTTTTTAAAGCAGATTTCTTGTGATTAGTTTGTTGGTTTCTTAATGCCTATCGTCAGCAACTTGAATACATCGTGGACGGGTCCTAATACTGTTACTTTTAGATTCTTCCCTACCCTTTCCTCTCATGCATATGGTTCTCAGTCATTGTTAACTGTGGAGATTGAATAAAATAATGTTTTTGTTGGTGCAGGGGGGAGAAAGAGAGAGAGAGAGAGAGAGAGAGAGAGAGAGAGAGAGAGATAGGGGAGAGAAAGAGAGAAAGGAAGAAAGAAAGAAGAAAAAAAAGAGAGAGAGAGAGACATGATAAATCGAACTTTGACAACATGATCTTATTGCAAGTTTTCTCTTTCGGCTACAACTATTTTAAAAGGAGGAGTTTACTACCAGATGTTGTAGAATACATTATTTCAACCGGCCAAACAAACAAAAAAGAAGTTCAGCCTTCCCAAAGTGTCGAATAATAACATTCCAAGTGATCCCACATCACCGAGATACGTGTATTTAGATGACTCACTGTAGATCAGGCAGATACAAACCGCAAACTTCTTTTTTAAAACATGCCCGCGTGCAAATATAAAACTCAAACATTGCAAGTTATCACTAGAGTTAAAACTAAATAATTGTACGCAGCTTTTTAAACTACCCCAGTCTTATCGGTACACAGTGGTACCTTTATTTTAAATTTTAATATTGTTGTTAGTGGTGTTATTGTGTGTCCTTTTCAAACTTGTCGATAAGCCCATGTGACGTAGGCCTATTCATTATTATTACAACATAATTTCACTCACAGGCGTTTTAGATTTCGAACTTAATGTTCCGATGTAGAGATATCGTGGACTAGTTATGATATTGGAAACAAGATATATCATTTAAAGTAGGCTGTCCTTGGTGACATTTTCTATTTCTATCAGATGATATATTAACTTGTGTTTAGATCAACACATTCCTGTTAAGGAAAAAAAATAATGTTTTCTACTCAAAGCCCTCCATAGCAGGCAAACCTCTTATCAAGTACAAAACGACTATGCTCTAGTTAGTTTTTTGTGTTTGTGTGAAATCAAAATTGTGATGATCTTAATTTCTGTTTTTTAACAATATACGCCGCGGTGAATATGTATATATAGATAGCTGAATTTTTCTTTGTTTTTTCTCTCTGTTTGTCTGTCTCTCTTTCTCTCTCTGTTTCTCTCTCTCTCTTCTCTTTTCTCTCTCTCTCTCTCTCTCTCTTGACTCAGATGCCAGGTGTTAGGAGTGGAATGGTGCGTGTGGCATTTTACTTAATTAGTGTTATGCCATAACTATGTTATCGAGATGGGTATAATAGAGAAAAGGTGGAGAGAGAGAGAGAGAGAGAGAGAGAGAGAGAGAGAGAGAGAGAGAGAGAGAGAGAGAGAGAGAGAGAGAGGCGAACAAAAGAGGCATGATGGTGAGTTTGATAAAAACAATACGGTCATTTCTAACGAAACATCACAACGTTAAAGAATGATAGAGAAAAAGGAACAAATCATGAGACATACAATGAAGAAAATCAGAATGCATTACATTACTAGGGTGAAGTTTGATAAATCGGCCGCTTTTTTGTTTGTGTTGTTATTCCTCAACGAACGAACAGGGCGATAGTAATAATTGTTCCGATTTGCAAATTATATTTACACAACGCACATTATTTACAACGTAAATGATCTCAAAATTGCTTGCAGCTGGATAAGTATATTCTTGCTATAATATTATTGCTATTATTGTGTTGAAATGAGAGCAAAAACCAGTTTAAAAATTTTGAGAGGGCGGGGTTGTTTTTGGTTCTTGCTGTTCGTTTTTTGTTTTTTTTTTTTCAAATTAATTATCGATGGTGATTTTTGGTTGCAGATGTAAAGAATATCACATTTTTTTTTACTCGCATGATTGTCTCAAATCAAGAACCTGCGAACACACGGATCATGTTTCACATACCCAATTATAAGAAACTATCAGGTCTAGCACAACTGCTCATAGAGCTGTGTAGTCTTCGTACCCCTTTGGCTAATATAGTCTTTTGTCACAAATCGAATCGACTCTGCGAAGGCGATGTTGGTGTATTTGATTGCTTCGTGTATTCCTTCAACAACATCGGGGTGCAATTATTGAACATTTTCTAAAATTACACCCACATAATGAGAACTTAACGCTCTAGGTATTGCATGTATCTGTAGTTCTAACACAACAGTCCAAACTGATGCTTTGAAAGATGTAACATACGAGCCTTCGATGCAGTCATATGTTCCACTGGGAATCAAGAGGCTTTCAGTGAACTTATCTGTTCAGCATTCGTAGCATTAATGCTCGGCTTTCATACAAAGATATATAATTTATAAAGTGTATGGTTTTATTGTTTGGGGTGCTCTTCTGACGTACATCAAAAGTAGGAATTGATAAAAATGTACTCGCTATTTTATGCTAAATAAAATGTGTTGCAATTTTTTATCCTAAGTATTTCAATGGTACACCGAAAGGATATTGTGGTCCCTAGACTTTATAAAAGGAACACCATAAGGACACTCGTGGACTTATAATTTAGCATCATAGCAACAAGCACAGACTAGGGCCAGATCTCTCAACTCTCTCCAAACAGCCACCATTAGAAGGTAGGTAACTCTATTTTTCCTGCTTTAAATTTTTTATAACGTTATAAACGCCCTTCGTTTGATCCCTCCATTAAAGACACCCCTCCCTCCCTCCCCCTACACCCCTCCCCCCCCCCTCCCCGCCCCCCCGCGACCTCCCCCCTCCTCTCTCTCTCTCTCTCTCTCTCTCTCTCTCTCTCTCTCTCTCTCTCTATCTATCTATATATTTATCTATCTATCTATCTATCTCCATCCTTCTCTATCTCTTTCTCGCCCCCCCCCCACACACACACACATATACAAACAGTCTCAGCGTTTTTTATTCCCCTTTCTCTCTGATTTATTTTTGCCCATTCTCTCGTACCTATCTTAACCGTGCGTCCGATTTTTTGTGACAAGATGCCTAGCCCACGTACATTGTACGTCATCAAATCCGCCTATTTCGCCATTCCCCATGACGCTTAGACGTACAATGTACGTCGTGTTTTTGACTGTGTAAAAGAGGCACTGAATGCAAAGCAATTTTTCCTATCTTTCCCCTTTTCCAATCCTTTTGAATTACATACCATTAGAAAGAAAATGTTATTAGCTTTCCATTGGTATACCTGGCAGGTGTAAATGACAATTTTCAAGAAATTTACAAGCGTTTTACTAGCACCACCTATGATCTTGTTAAAATGCCTCCGTCATGGGTAATCAGAATAAGGCCCGCCATGGCGATTGAAAATATGCCCGTCACGGAGAGGTTAATAATAAAATGAACCCCGAATATAACACATGCAGTTTATGTCAAAGAACATTATTTAAAATGTTTAATCTGGATTTTTCAGTTTTTGTCCCCAACCATTTAAGCATAAAAATTCCAGAATAATTTTTAAGCTATTAATTTTACACTTTAAGACAAGTAAAGAGTGATTTTTATACCACTACAGTAACGAACTGCTAGACTAGTGTTTAGTTCGGATGTTTTTGCTGATTTTGTTGTTGTTGTTGTTGTTGTTGTTGTTGTTGTTGTTGTTGTTGTTGTTGTTGTTGTTGTTGTTCATGATTCATGATGATGATGGTGAGGTTTTTTTTTGTTTATTGTTTGTTTTGTCTGGGGGGGGGGGTAGTTTTTTTGTGTGTTTTTTTGTTTTGTTTTGTTGTTGTTTTTTGGTGGGGGAGGGGATTTTTTTTTTGTATAAACGAGCTCTTGTTACGATGCAAGTAGAAGTAAAATTGTGCTGATACCTTTCGTTCCTAAACAAGAAAATCTGGGCTGTTGGTGCATTTAAAAAAAAAAAAATTTTTGTTTTTGTTTTCTTTTTTTGTTTTTCCCCGTAAAAAAAAAAGATTTTCTTTGATGCAATGAAAATCATTGTAACGATAGGAATTAATCACAGAGCTATTAATATCGATTAATAAAGTATTTGGATTCAATAAGAAAAAAAAAAACTATTTTTTTTTAACTAAGGGAAAGTACTGTGGAAAAATATACAATGTAGATCTAGTTCTTTTTTCTGTAGAGAACAAGTTCAGTCATTACATTTACAAGATGGCTGCCTGTTGCAAACATTGACACTTTTGGTTCGGGAAATATGAATGTGAATTAAAAAATTTTCCTGTTATTAGATCTAGATATGAACGTTCAAGCACTAAATTGGTTGGTGCACAACAATTGAGTAAATCCACTGGATTTCAAGCATCATTAATATATAAAAATAGTAAAAGACTTCAACATTCTTAGGTTCCAACATGGATGAACAGGGTTGTCCAAGGTGCAAGACCACGAAATACAGAAACCCCTCACTGAAATTGCTGGTGAACGTTTGTGGGCATTCACTGTGAGTAGAATCTAGCCAAAGCTAAATTGGTCTCTAAATTTAAGTATTTTAAAAGTTTAATTCGCATGAAATTGACATTATGAAATTGAAATATATCTTCCTTCTTCTGCCCCAATTTTGGGAGGGGAGTGTTAAATTAAACGCACCTGGGCTAAATCTAGATCTAATGCATAGATAGCAAAAATTGGACAAAAACACTCTAGCGTATAGACTCAGCCTTTTGGGAGTGCCTCTGTATAAGTGCACTATATCTAGGCTCTATCTCTAGCTTGCCTTTAAAGATTCTAGTTTCTGCCTCAATATTGCTAGATATAATTTATGTAAACAATTCAGTTCCAATTCTGTTTTTAATTATGCACTACAGTGACACTGACACTAGTGACAGTGTTTCTGTTCAGATGTTTTTTTAAACTGAAATCCTTTTTTTTTTCAGATGCGAGAGCTGTGTGGATCTTTTGTTTGTCAAAGGCTCGGGTGTATGTCCTGAGTGTAACACGTCATTGCGGCGCACCAACTTTCGACTCCAACTTTTTGAAGACCCTTTTGTTGAAAAAGAAATTGATATTCGCAGAAAAGTGTTACGAGAGTGAGTTCATTTTTTTTTTTTTATTTAATCGTTTTTCAGGATAACTTTGAGTATGTCATTTTTTAATTTTTTTTTGTAGTTGCTTTTAGTTATTAACTGTTTGGTTTCCTAAAATCACAACTTTTAGCAGCCCAAAATTTTGAGCAATACTTTTTTGTTGTATTAAGGTTGTGAGTATATGGTTTCTATTTATTTCTACACTGGCTGCCAATAAAAGAACGGATTCATTTCAAGATTCTCTGCTTGGTATTTAGATGTTTGAATCAGAGCTCACCCTGTTATCTGTCAGAGCTCATTGAAAAATATATACCATCTCGCAGTTTGAGATCTGCAACTGCCAATCAACTTGTTGGAAACAATAGAGAGTATTGGTAAGTTTTTTGTGTGTGTAGCTTTTTTTCCCCAACCAATTTTCTAATTAAGTTTCAATTTCAGAGATCCTCTTAGTAGTCTCATTGATTCTCTCAGTTTTGTGTCAATAAGCTAGACTTGTGGACTTTGAGTCCATGTTAGGAATAGAGGAGTAAATTTGTCAGTATTTCTTGTTTTGATATATTGAGCAAAACAGTTTTGTTTTTGTGAACTAAAATTTAAATTAAATCACAGGAAATTTAAATTTCCAACTATTCTATGCTATTCCTAGGCCCTAACACATATTTTGAGACATTCCTCTTTGTT
This sequence comes from Elysia chlorotica, assembly GCA_003991915.1. Taxonomy (NCBI): domain Eukaryota; kingdom Metazoa; phylum Mollusca; class Gastropoda; family Plakobranchidae; genus Elysia; species Elysia chlorotica. Next base: position 255,693 of record RQTK01000627.1, read on the forward strand.
ATAAATTAAGCTAGTTAGGAAAGCGAACCTATCAACAGATTTTAAAATAAATGTTCTGCTGCTATGACAGATAGTTTGAAGTGTATTTACAACTTACAAGTATATTATGTTTTATCAAATTTCTATTACAAATTCTATTTCCGCTCATTCTATTGGAAGCTAGATGTTTTATTCAAACAATATATCATAATTATTATTTCCATTTTCTTGCAGTTTACAACCTTAGCAACCACATTGACGTTGATGAAACAAAGAGAATGATTGAGCAGTACAAGAAGGAGAATAGAGATCAAATAAAAAAGAACCAATCCAAAATGGTAAACCATTTACTTTTTTACTTCCAGCAACTCTTTCTTATGTGTTTCATTTCTAGTTCTGTCATACTCCTTGATATTTAACTTAAAATGGTTGAAAAAATTGTATTGTGTATGCTTCTTGTCTGTAGAAGTATCATAGGATTGAAATTATAATTCTTTTTAAATGATGTCCATTTTTATTATCAAATATTTAAGAAAGATATTGTATGGATACATATATATATATATGGACATAGACACAAATGAAAAAAAATAAACCCTTTTGAAATTTAATCATGATGCAACGTAATCAATGTAGATTTTAAGGACTTTTCCAAACGAATTTAGTAGAAATTTCTGTTCATTTTTACCAGCTATTTTTGTCTTGCCAATGTTTTAATTCAGAGTAGAGATGAGGAAATGCTTGAGTCTCTGATTGAGCAAGAACAACAAGAAAGTTACATGAGGAAAACAATGCTCAAACAAAATGAGCAGAGAGAGAAGGCTGCCAAACGGAAACACAAAGACGACTTAATTGATGACTTGGTAAGACAAACAAAAATATGAATATTCTCTTCTGCTGTGTAGAGATAGTTCTTTTTAAATTTCTATGCTTTGTTTTCTACATTAAAGGCTTAGTTGGCTTTTGATGGTGTTATTTTTGTTTTGTTTTTTGTTTTGCATTTTGTTTGTTTTTTAAGCATGCTTTTCAATATGAATTATATCTGAAGAGGGAAACAAGGCAAAGTTTTGCTCAAAAGTCTCTTCTACTTTTGTGTTCGTCAAAATTGTTCAAGATGACTATATATTTTCTACACAAAATTCTTATTTTCTGTGGGTTTTTTCCTGCTAGATGTTTTCTGAACTGTCTGCACAAGCAATCATCTCATCACATAGAGAGTCAGCGAAGCAGGAAGAGGAAGAGTTGAAAGCCAAGAGTGCTGCCACAACTTTTTCCACTGGCATCAAGATTGTAAGTTCAATGTCCTTTTTTTTAATGCTATTAGCTATAAATGCGTATCATATAGAGGTTATTAATAGCACTAGAGGGTCCGGTGACATCACATCATGGGGGAACTTGAATGGTACTGGGGGGCAGGAAGCCGCACATCACGCCTTTGACAATTGTGTTTATACTGTTACAAAGATGAGCGTCCCAATACGTGTGTAATCAATTACATCTTAAAGAGGTAACTTCAAAATATTGTTACAGCTAGATCAAGCAGTCAATCACAGCAGATGAACGGTTGAATTTCATGTATAATAATACATATAGTAATCATCATCATCAATATTGTTTAAAAGTTAATAAAACTCTCCAAAAAGCACTGGTGTCATTATTTTCCTATTTTTATATTGCACTGGTCTCAGGTTCGGTGACCCTTGTCCCACTTTTCTTTACGCCCACCCTCTCAAAGTCAGACCCATAGACACCACAAGCTTTTGCGCTGGTGTACCGCATAGAGGGGCCGCCATTTTACTAAGCCATTTAGTGCTATTAATAGACATCTGTGACGCATATAGACTTCTGCCAGTAATGATTGATTGGTTTTCTATTTCATCAGTAACTGTTCAATACCAAGAATCATAGCCTAATAGTAAGGAAACAAATAAAGATAATGCTAGTGTTTTTTGTGTTGTGTTCTGTTCAAAGGACAGAAAATGTCTCATAATTTGAATTTTGACAAACAAAAAAGAAAAGGTTTATGTTAGGTTTAAACTTAAAGAAATCAGGCAAGCCTTGTTTGATTTGAGTAAAATGTTAGGCTAGCATTGTTTCCAAGGAGTAAAATGTTAAGTTATCAGTGAATGGAATTGATCCAACATTGGATTTGACTTAGACTTTAACTTTCTTAAAAAAACAGCCTGTGTGGACTGAGAGACCTTAAGCATTTTATTTTAAGTATTCTTATATTTAACGCCTTTTGGTTTAAATTCCTTTTCAGGGCCATCAGAAAAACGTTGTCCCCATGACCCGCACGGAGCAAGGCGTCTTGTTCCGCTACTTTCCTCTGGTCCTGGAATGGTGCGGCCCTGAACCTCCCTCCATGGACGATATCTACTCGGACGGGTGAGTTTTGTTTAAGTGTGTCATAAGATAATATTTTAGGGTGAGTTTTGTTTAAGTGTGTCATATGATAATATTTAAGGACTCTCTTAAGAAAAATTTTGAAAATCGCATTCCCAAGAACACAGTGTATACCACAAATCAAATACGATCTGTTTTTTACTTAGGAGAGAAATAAAACTTTCACTCATGCCAATTGTGCATAAATTTATGGATTTCAATTTGAAAAAATAGTTTGACAGTCACACTTCAGTAAGATCTTTCAAGCAGTTATCTTTTATGACTCAATAATTATGCTTATCAACAAAAGGGTTCATTAGAAGAAGATTGATCCAATTTGCATCACTTATTTCTGCAAATCAAAGAAATGTTGAATTCTTGGAAGGGAGTGGGGCTATAACGGTCAACACTGCCAAACTAAATTTGGGAAAAACTGAAAACATGGACTTTGATTTTCATAATATAAGAAGGACAGGAACAAAATACACAGTCAAGTGATTATTGATCGAAGAAGTAAAAATTTGTGCAGTGTCTTATGTACCTTGCTATTTTTAACCTAAGCTTCTTTTATCCTTTTTTTTTTTTTTTAATTTTTTTGCAACATTAAATATAATTAAATATCACAAATGAAGTTCATAATGCTATAGTTACAAAGAAAAAAAAAGGAGATATAATTGGCAAGTATGCATTTCTTAGATCAACAACAAATATTTTTTTAATTTTAATCTTTTTGTATACATTTGTATTGGCTGCATTGATGCCAATAATTCTAACAGTACTGTAAAGAGAAAATGTGTAGATAAATAAGAATAAAGTTTCTTTTAGAAAAGAAAATGTGTAGATAAATAAGAATAAAGTTTCTTTTAGAATGGAAAATGTGTAGATAAATAAGAATAAAGTTTCTTTTACAAGAGAAAATGTGTCTTTTCTAATTATCAAGTTATCAAGGCATAATGGAATCTGAATACTTTTACTATATACTCAATTTCATATCACACAACAAACTTAAGTGGTGTGGGATATAAGTAAGAGTTAGATAAATAAAATTCATTTGCAATAGAAAAATGTGACCTACATATTTTTCACATAGTTTTCACTGTGTTTTGCAACCAGATTGAATACTCTATTGTTCTTACACAGGTACCTAAAGAACATCCGCCCTGCCTCTGACGCGGAGAGGGCCGGTGGATTCCGTGAAGCCATTGCATGTCACCGAGCCCTGCAGGAAGCGTTCTCTGGTCTCTTCAGCTACCCTACGATCTCACCATCACCCGTCAAACAGCCTGCCCTGGCTGCCTCAGCATCCCACTGACACTGGCTTTATCCTCATTCACGCTCATTCATTCTTTGCTCTGCATAGTTGGGTTTTTTTTTATTGAAACTAGATAAAATTGTTCCCTTTTGTCTTGGCATGGTACCTTTTCCTTAGTTTTGTAAGGTCGCTAAAGAAAAGCAGATAGTGTCCATTTTGAGATATATTAGGCGTTATGGGATGTTCAGTAAAGCCTCAGCATAGTAAAACTTTGCAATATTGTTAACCTTTATCATTTTTTGAATGAAAATAGTTATCTCTAGTTCTGGAATTGACCCTTGTTGGGTTTTTTTTTACCAATGATTCAATAGAGAGCTACTGAGTTTCGATAATCTATTACTAGAACCTGCACACACCCAATTAAGAGTGACACTAAGATGAAAAGGCGGCATCCGAATTGTCCAATGTCTTCTGGATTCTTGTTGGAGTTATACCAGTCTGAGTCAGTAGATAAATCCTGATCTAGACTTCAGACTTAGTTACAGTTTAAATCTTTTCATGTAAGCAGTCCTAATCTCTTATCAATTAAGAAATCTAGATCCAATAATCTTCGAAGTTGAGTGTTTAGTTTTATCTCTAGATTAGATCTAGATCTAGGAGAGAAAAAGAATAAAGTTTGTTATCAGTATATCAGTACAAAGAAAAGGAAAGCTGAAGAAATAAAAGAAATGGTCTGAAAAAAAATAAATAAAAGCAATGCTTTGAGAAAAGATGCCATGCCAGAGTCAAAAAACAAGATCTAGCTACAATGGTTGCCTCATTAAAGACCCTTTAGCTTGAGCTAGACTCTCTGTACGGACCCCATGTACATAAACTCCAAATTCTTGTAAATAGTGCAAGTACGTTAAAGCAGGCTGAGAATGAACATTTTTTTTATGAAAAAAGTTTTACAGGTGTAACAAGTTACAATTACACCCATGACCTGTTTCATTCTATTATTGTTTTTAACAACACATAAGCTGTTATAAACAAGACCGAATTAATACAAAGATAAAATGCTAAGTTGTTAGCAGATTCAATTTAATCTAGTAAAACTGCAGTAATGGGCAGATTGTCGATGTTTCTTTCAATTTCCTAGGTAGTAAATTTGAGGAAATGTATTTGATAGTTTTCACAGTGTTTTAGGAAATAGAAAAACAAAATTAGTTTGGCCCATTTCTGTTTCTCACCGGGCAGGATATTTCATACCGCTGATAACTCAAGAGCCTCTCGTCTTTTCAATTTTTATCACAATGTAGTATACTAAAAACTGATACGTTCCCCTGAAGGTAAAGGGCCATAACAGAAGAGAGAAAACAAGCAGAAATGGACATGTTCTGTTTTTTTCTCTTAAGAGCACTGGTTTCTATAGTGTGATAGGCGACATTTCGTTTGTTTCTCACCTGTGAAGCATGTCATCGAGCCCTGCAGGAAGCCACTGTGGTCTATTCAGTTACCCTACAATCTCACCATCACCTGTCAAACACTGGCTTTTTCACCATTCATGGTCATTCATTCTTAATCTTTGTTCTGTATATTTCTTTTTCATTGAAATTTCATTTTGCCCTGTCAGAAAATAAACATTTTTGTGATGACATCATTCCATTTCCTTAATTTTGTAAATTAAATAGAAAGCTCCGAGTGCAAGTGTTGCATTTGACATGTTTGTTTAAGTTAAAAAAAAAACAATTTTTTGTTAAATTAATTTGGACCATATCTGTTCTTCTAGTTCTCTAGGTTAAAATCTACAGCTATAATGGAGCTTTGTGCCAAAAAAGTAACTATGAATGTCAAAAGTCGTTCTGGTTACTGTAAAAAGAGTTTTGGTATATATGAATAAGCAGTGCACATTTTGTTAACGCTTTTAGAGAATAATCCATGAATTATTATGCTGTTCTGTCTTAGAATGTAGTTCTTATCACATGATGCCTTGCCAGATGAGTTTCAGATACTTTTGTTATGAGATTGAGAATAAATGAATCTACTTGCGACTTTTGTTATGAGATTGAGAATAAATGAATCTACTTGCGACTTTTGTTATGAGATTGAGAATAAATGAATCTACTTGCGACTTTTGTTATGAGGATGAGAATAAATGAATCTACTTGCGACTTTTGTTATGAGGATGAGAATAAAACTTAGATGAACGCTAACCAAACTTCACAGTATAAAAGTAACAGAAAAAATCAGGATTTTTTCCCCCCATGGCATCACTTGCTACAACTTCATGCTAAAACATCAAAGTCCTCACTGCTAGTTATTAATGGAAATATATTGCTCTTCCATGTGCATTGCTCTTTCTATGTCAACTGAACTGAGGTACTCCATGATACATATACAAAATGGAAGCATTCATAATAGAAACATTATTTAGTACTACGACATGAACCTATTTGTCTGTTTTTAGTCTTTTTAGTGTAGTAAATTACGGAGAGAGAGAAAAAATCAACAGTATGAGCTTATTAGAACGTATGTACATGTATCAATAGGGGCTGATATAAAAGTGTTTCCAATTTAAAGGGAGTTCCATCTTTGACAGCATGACATGTACAATCAAAATCAGTGATTTTCTTAAGGGTCAACTGAATACAATATTATATCAAATGTAATCAAATGTATTTCTTTTACTTTTAAACTTCTGTCATGACCTAGAGTCTTCTGTGTACAGAACTCCACATGGATCTATGTGACTTTTGAAGCCAGAACCCCACATGGATCTATGTGACTTTTGAAGCCAGAACCCCACATGGATCTATGTGACTTTTGAAGCCAGAACCCCACATGGATCTATGTGACTTTTGAAGCCAGAACCCCACATGGATCTATGTGACTTTTGAAGCCAGAACCCCACATGGATCTATGTGACCTTTGAACTTGAAGCCACCATTTTTTTTTTTTTTTTTTTTTTTGTCATAATGATTCCTCTTAGATTTACTGACTAGGATTAGTAATCTCTTGAAAATGCAGGAAATTTCTTTATTAGTTAGAGGTTTAGTTTTAAACATTTCTGAATGCTAAGCCTGACAAGATTCTGACTGCCGTCATGACCTAGAGTCTTCTGTGTCGCAGTCTCTAAAATCCTGGTTGTTTCTACTTTAGCTCGAATTTTCTCTTACTGGTGAATATGTCTGTTGAGCAATGTCTGACTTTGTTAATTTCATTGGCTTTCAATTTTGTTCTTGAACATGTTTAGTAAGCTAACTCCATTTGAAACTTTTTTTCCCACATCTGTTTAGTTTATCACAGAGCGGTTTTAGAATTGTGTTTTGAACGGTTAACACAAAAGTACTGCTGCTTGAATAAAATGAGCAGTTTACTTATAAATATGTTTGTGAAATTCAATTTGACAGACTGGGTCTTGTATCAATAACTGGTGAACTCTCAAAACAAACTGACGTGTAAGAGAGAAACACACAGAGATGAATTGCTTGTTAAAAAAGAACAAAACTCAATGTGGGTAATATTTAAAATAAAGAACAAAACTCAATGTGGGTAATATTTTAAAAAAAGAACAAAACTCAGTGTGGGTAGCATCACGTTGTAATTGGGACAGCCCGGAGCACATCCGTATTGCACATTGAGGAAGGAGAAACAACATAGAGGGCTTTACCAGACAATGGAAAGAAATAAGTGTCATAAAACATTTCATTTAGAACTTACAGGTCACACGGACAGTAAACTATTGAGATTCTTTACAGTAGTTTGAAAGCAGAGACATACTTGTACACTTCACAACATGTAGATATTGGGGGGAAAAATACTTAACTTTCATGAAAATGGGGGGATACAGTTTTTACGGATGTTGCTAAATAATTTGCAAAATCATTCATTATTTCATAGAAATCAAAAATTGAAACAAATAAAGATCAAAATTATACAGATTTTTACATTTTTATGCATGAATCTTGATAGACTTACTAAAGTAATATTCTTTTCAGTTGTTTCTTTCTATTAATTATTCTTTTACTTCAAGTCACACATCAATGTTTTGGAAAATATAGAACGTTTTTTGTAAATAATTTCTAAATAACACATTGGAATTAAGATAAATCATTTAATTTTAAGAAAAATAATACATGTCCACTTTTCTTCCTTTCATATCTACTTCATATGTTAAATTTACAGATGGCATAGACTAAAATCATAAACAGCAAAATTGATATTGATCATTTGACAAATTTTACCTGCTTAAAAATCATTTTTTTCTAAAGTCCCAATGTGAGAGCTTTACATAGATTGGGCAACCAGTCAGGACTGAAAACAGAGATTAAACAATTATGAGTTTTGATACATTGCATTTCTCTTCATTGTCCAGAACAATGTATTAAATAAACAATAAAATTGACGGAGTGATTAATTGGGTGCAATGCTTTATCATCCAACAACTGTCAGTATGATGAGTAAGTTTTTAAGATTACTGATACAATACAGAAAAAACTTTGCACCCAAATAATCCTTACAAACTGGTTACTCACTCAATACAGAGTTATTTGAAAAATAAAATGGAAAAAAAAAGCACACAAAAAAAGTTTTGGGCATGCCATAACATGATTTTTTGGTCCTCAAAATATCACATAGTGGAGTTACATTGTTTGATCATATATATTATTACATTCATGTTTTTACCACTTAATTTTATTGCAAAGAATAAGTAGATGAGGTTGCAGTGCAACTTAACATGTTGAAGTCTCATAGCATACGCCAAATCCCGCTGGTATATAATTATAACAAAACTAGTATGTGATTTATATGGAATTAAGTATACAATGGTAAAAACTATTTAACTGTATATATCTAAGAAAAATTTGCTGACATAATTTGTCTTTAAGTGATACTCTATTGATTTTGGATTAAATTATACTCTCTAAACAAAAAGTGTCAATTTATGTGCAATAATAATTTCTTGTGTCTGAGAGAGTGATTTCTCAACGTCCAACATCAGCATCAAGGCTATATTGTGGACGGGCACCAAGACAAATGTCTGACAATTTTAGGTGCTGCTGCTACATACAGACAGTGAGGGACTACCATGACTTCTGTCTCAGCCTGTCACATTCAACTGACTCCAATCCAAACATTACGGTTGCGAAATCGGACAAATAAGTTTTGTCTTATCGTGGGTTTTGAACTGGGATCTCATTTGATTTGAACGTGATAGGTACATTGTAAATAATTTTTTTTACTTTTTGCCAGACTGAAATTCAAATTGTGATCAAGACCTCTTCCATAAAACATAATGATACACTTTAGAAAACATGTAGTAGTATTATTAGTCTGTAGGTGTAACTAAAGCACAACAATTTTTATGTAATGATCATGGATTTTTTATCGAAGAAAGAAGGTAACTTCAGTTTTTCATGATTTAATTTTTTGGTCCGAAATTGAGAAAAAATAATGAACATAATTTTACATGTTAAGCTGTTCCATTGAAGAAATGTAACTAAACAGTTCAGGATTGATAGAGAAAATAGAATTATTTATTAAATTTGTAATTTAGTTTGTAATGAGCATACTTTCAAGTAAAAACTGAGAAAAAGAGACAATAGACCTATTCACCTCATAGTGTGAGAAAATATTCAGTTAAATATTGTGTAATTTTGCCTTCTTTATTTTTACAGCAGTAGCTGCATAGACCGCTGTAATTGATCCCTAAAATATTTAAGACTTTATCTCCACAGGACTTTTATTAATATCATAACAGATTGTTATTTGATGATTAAATAGATTATCAATTTTGTAGCTTCAAAACTTAAATTGTAATAATTGCAACCGTGTAATCATAATCTTTGTCACCGTTGCTACTAGTATAATGTATTAACTATCATGGGCACAATATAGCTGTTACCATGCTGACGTGCCATGAAAACAAACTCACTCACTCATAATCTTTGTTTCTGCTTAAAGTAAGCGCAAGTCATTGAAGTTCAATTACCACTGAAGGATTGAGAAAGTGGTTTAAGACAAATCAAAGGGTAAAATTGATCTAAAAGCTAAAAATACCAACAAAACAGCCCAGTAAAAGTATTTGTAACTCATATAGAAAGCGCAGACATTGGTGTCTTAGTACAGTTACTGGAAAAAATTGTCAGGAGAAAAAAATGGGAATCCCCCAAAGATTCAAACTATCTAAAGCATGCTTCAAGAAAGTCTCAAGGGAAAATGGATGTCATGTTCTTACAATACATGTATTTAATTCTATAAGATAACTATTTAGCAGATGTTTTAAACATCACATATCATATTCAAAAGTCAACAGCAAAATCTGATCAACTTTAGTTCTTTAATGTTTTGATTGTTCATAAATTATTCTTGAATCCGTAACATGGTTCAGTTGAAGAAATTGTTCAATATTATGGATAAACATCCTTCATAAATGCCTCCATAGTTGAAGAATTAAGTTGAGATTGTTTCTTGGATGAAAAGCTCATATTCCTTTGATGATTCATAGTGGAGTCCTAGCACTAACATTCCTGTCGCACGTGAAATTTAAGTAAATTATGCTCCATTTTGAGTGAATAAAACGGCATATCTGGTGAAGTTGAAGCGAATATCGTGTATCATCATCCGTTACCCTGTTGATCACGCTCAGGACATGTGTGATGTACTGAGCGTTAGATATCTTGAAGTCTAAATGCTGATTATTTTTGCTTCTCATAACTTTATCACATTCATTAGGCTTCTAATCCTAGATACGCATTAGATTAATTTTTATTTATCAATACATTGATCGTATGAAATCTTTAACTTTTTAATGAGTTTTTTACCTTTAATAAACCTACATTCTGTAACTTTTGACATTGAAGGAGAAGAAAATGCTGGGTATGAACAAATTTAATAATCTCTCCGTAACGCTGATTTGTGATTATTTTGCAGGCTACTATTAAACTAAATTTGAAACTTTTAAACATCATTTTATGCTAAGAAGTCTGTCAAAGTTATGCCCACTATTTAAGTACAAAGACTGAATATTCGTAATACCGAGGTTAGAGGTATTCATTCCTCTACAGCATCAGAACTGAACACAGAACTTTCTGTATTTATTAACAAAAATTTTAAGACTGTTACTCTGTTTTCTTGTGACGAGACTGTGATCCATACTGATCGAGGCCTTTCAAAAAAACAAACACGCCAAATTGATCTATGCCATTAAACTATTTGAGGCAGTTAGCACGGTTTACTCTGATAGGCCAGTAAGCTGAATAGAAAAAAATAAAAACAACAAGAAAACTCTGAGACTGAGCAATATTTTGTCCTAACTAAAATAATAATTTAAAAAATAGATCCCTGATCCCCGTATTTATCTCGACCACTCTGGTGACTTGGCCTCTGATACTGATACATGTGCATGTATGTGAAAGTTCCAGTCCTACTCCTAGGGCTCTTCCTCGGTTAGCGGCGTGACGTCCTGCTGGTAGCTCTGGTACTGGCCCGACCGCACACTCTGGGAGTCGTCCACCTGTGCAGGGCGCCGCCGTCAGGGGAGATAAGCGTTAGTTGGCCCGGCTTAGCGTTAACCTTTTTCATGGTTACCTCTCATGTCAAACCTCTGAGTTTTGTTTTTGGGTGCGTTGTTTTTTTCCAACTCCGACAAAATAATGTGGGCCTAGGCCTTATGACATTTTAACTTCTAGAAGCATCAGTGGGAGTCGAGAGAGAGAGAGAGAGGTGAAAAATGATAGAGAGGGAGGGACAAAAGAGAAATATAACTATAAGTATACAGATGGATAGATATAGAGATAGACGGAAAGAAAGAAAGAAAGGTAGGGAGTAGAGAAGTCAAGTAAAAGTATACAACATTATCAATGCAAATGCAGCCCAAGATTGTCTATGTCATAAAACGTTTCATTTTCCAGATAATCAGGAGTAGATTTTTCCGATTTATTTGTATTGAAACAACTGCACGGCAATCTCCCTCAACATAGCAATTTACCAGTGAATCGTTTCTCCTTAAGAAAGCGAGTTCAAGCCACTTTTTTTTAATTTCAGTGGTTCGTATATTTCAATTCAAATAAGAAAACAATTAAGAGTTATCTTTTTTCCTGCTGTCTTTTAGCCCAGCAGGTGTCCATGTATTTACAATGTACATAACATTAGCATAGACAATCTTGTCTGAGATGACGTTACTCCCACTTTTAATATAAACAGAAAAGGAAAAAACACGAGAAACAAACCATTTTAGTTTTCTAATCTACTTTTGCATCCCTCTATGTAAACTATACTAAATACATGATTTTGTAGCTAACATTGTAAAATCCGAACCTATTTATAGACGCTTAAACGCTTGTAATCATATCATACAAAACTGTTTTACTCATGGATTAACAAAAATTTCACTTTTATTATTTTTAGATTTTATAGCCTTGTTACAAGCGTTTGTTAGCTTCTTCATATAGATTTGGATAGTACATTATGAGGTTGTTTTTTCAGGTTGAATAAAGTTTCGTCACCTCGGTTGCATAAAGTCCTATCGCATTTCTAAAATACTCGAGATTAAGAGTAGTATGAGAAATACGATAGGAGATTATGGTGCGAATATTTTACTACCACTTTTCTACTTGCTAAATTACTAACTACATATTATCTGAAGTCGAGAATTATAGAAAAAGTCCCGCAAAATTACACCATGTAGTGCGTGCTGACATTGGGTAGGAACCAAAATTACGCCCATGATTGTGTTTTGCCCGAAATTGAAGACCAAGAAATATTAAAACTACAAAGATACAGAATGAAACTCCTCAAAGTACATGTATTGGAACACGTTCCAGTAAGAGACGGTCTTTCTCTCTCTCTCTCTATTTAAGACGGAAAGAAAGGTAGAGAGTAGAGAAGTCAAGTAAAAGTATACAATATTAACAATGCCAATGCAGCCCAAGATTGTCTATGTCATAAAACGTTCCATTCTCCAGATAATCAGAAGTAGATTTTTCCGATTTATTTGTATTGAAACAACTGCACGGCAATCTCCTTCAACATAGCAATTTACCAGTGAATCGTTTCTTTAAGAAAGCGAGTTCAAGCCACTTTTTTTTAAATTTCAGTGGTTCGTATATTTCAATTCAAATAAGAAAACAATTAAGTGTTATGTCTTTTTCCTACTAGCTATTAAGTCCAGCAGGTGTTCATGTATTTACAATGTACATAACATTAACATAGACAATCTTGTCTGAGATGACGTTCCTCCCACTTTTAATGTAAACAGAAAAATAACAAAATAAAAGAGAAACAAACCATTTTAGTTTTCTAATCTACTATTGCATCCCTCTATGTAAATACATGATTTTGTAGCTCACATTGTAAAATCCGAACCTATTTATAGACGCTTAAACGCTTGTAATTGTATTATACAAGATTGTTTCACTCATGGATATATAAATATTTCACTTTTTTGAACTTGCTTTTATAGCCTTGTTACAAGCGTTTGTTAGCTTCTTCATATAGATTCAGATAGTACATTGTGAGGTTATTTGTCCAGGTTGTATTAGGTCCTATCGCATTTCTAAAATACTCGAGATCAAGATAAAGAGTAGTATGAGAAATGCGATAGGAGATTATGCGACTGTTGCCAACATCTTACTACCACTTTTCTACATGCTAAATTACTAACTACAAATTAATCTGAAGTTGAGAATTATAGGAAAAGTCCCGCATAATTACACCATGTAGTGCGTGCTGACATTGGGTAGGAACCAAAATTACGCCCATGATTGTGTTTTGCCCGAAATTGAAGACCAAGAAATATTAAAACTACAAAGATACAGAATGAAACTCCTCAAAGTATTGGAAAACGTTCCAGTAAGAGACGGTCTTTCTCTCTCTCTCTATCTCTCTCTCTCTCTCTCTCTCTGTCTCTCTTTCTTTGTCTCTCTTTGTCTATTTCTCTCTCTCCTCTCTCTCTCTCTCTCTCTCTCTCTCTCTCTCTCTCTCTCTCTCTCTCTCTATCTATTTAGACTCTACCTATAGATCTATATAGATCCCTGTCTGTTTTTCTCTCATATCTCTCTCTCTCTCTCTCTCTCTCTCTCTCTCTTTCTCTAACTCTCGTTCCAATGGCTTACATTTTTATAAATCATTATAATTATTTATATTGCTTATTTGTAAATTATTTATTGTGAAAGACCATCGCTACTTTGTGGCCAAACAGTCTTTGTTGAGGAGTTATACTTATTGAGGAGTTTCATTGCATATTTTTTTCTATGTAATAGAAATTCCATGTAAAAAGGTGTCCAATGAAACAGAAATCCGAGAAGAGACGATCTCATTGTTCAACAGCCTCAGATTTTTACTAGTTCTACCAATTGTAACCCCACGACGCATCTAACATTATAACCAAAGTTAGCTATCACCGCGTAAAAATAACTTCCCACAAAACCAATTCTCAATCCTATTTTAGAGACGAAATTTAAAGCTTCCATTGGCGTCATACTCGATAATGACACACACTTATTTCTACACTCTTTGATCTCCCTTAGTACATTAATTTTCTGGTTTGAGTTTGACTAAACGACCTCCACGCACTTGACACCACACGGACTATAAGTGTCCGCCTCTTCCCCGTGTACATTCACCTGTTTGCTGTACTTCCCGCCGTTCGAAGTCTCTGTCGGTTTTAATCTCGTCTGCTCATCGTCTGGTCGTCTGGCCTCGTCGCTCTTCAGGTAGAAGTGGTAGCCCAGGTTGAGCTCAGGGATGTCGTAAAACACCGTCACCAGGAGCAGCAGCATCGTGATGCCGATCAGGAAGTAGACTGGGGGGGGGGGGGGGGAGTCAGAAGTTTACTCGGTATTCTTTAATAGATAGGTCGCCCTCTCGCTTTCACTCTCTTTCTCTGTCTCTCTCACTGTCTTTATCTTTGTGTCTCCCCACCCCCCTCTCTCTCTCTATTTATTAATCTATTTATGTCTCTCTCTCTCTCTTTCTCTCTCTCTCTCTCTGTCTCTCTCTTTCTCTCTGCCTGTCTCTCTCTCCCTCTCTCTCTCTCTCTCTCTCTCTCTCTCCTCTCTCTCTCTTTCTCTCTCTCTCTCTATCTATCTCTCTCTTTATTTTTTCTGTGTAAATTCGTGTCTCCCCTCCCCCTGTCTCAGCCTATCCCCATCTCTCTGTGTCTATTTCTTTATTTCTTTCTTTCTTTCTCTCGCTCTCTCCCTTCTTCTTTCTCCCTGTCCTCAATTTCTCATACACACACACACTCACTCACTCATTTTGTCACAGAAACCGATTGTGGAAAAACAGCGCAGACTGAACCTAATCAAAACGTTTGAATTAACCTCACACTTGTCAGCTTCCCATAATATAAATTAATTATAAACTTCGAACAACAACACGCCTAATGACGCGAAATGCGATCTGTTTAGTTTAGCTTGTCTCCAATGTTCAGAGATCGTGATATGGGCAAGTTTTGGCCATGGTGGAAGCAAGCATCGTGTTACCAGTGTCGGCCCTGGGCGGGGTTGGTCGTACTGCTTTATGGTGGACCGGATGGCTTGACGTGTCCGAAACATGTACTCACTGAAAATTACTTTGTAAAAACAGTCCTATCTTGAGCTTAGTCTGTCTCTATGTAGACAGGGACAGACAGACAAGATTTATATCGTTTCCTCTCTGCAATTTAGTCTGCCTTCGTGTATACACAGACAGACTCACAAACATACAAGTATACACGTGTGGAGACACAGAGTGATACCGTTTTGAAAGAGAGACAGACACACAGACAAACAGAGTGAGATACAGAGAGAGACAGACAGAAACAGACACAGAGATACAGAGACATAGACAGTCATACAGAAAAATGGGCAGACAGAAAGACAACAGACACACAGACATGTAGATAGACATATATATATATATATACAGTCAGACAGAGACAAAATAGGTAGAGACTAGAGAAAATTGATGACCTTGAAAAAATATAATATTATTACCATCAATACGCCAACCAATCAAAGATTCACCTATCCCTTGTTAAGGAATACGTTTAAGCCATGCCTGGGTATATTTAAGCATCAAATCTACTGCGATCTGACGTCCTGCTGTTAAACAAAGTAGCACCAATTATGATTCAGATGAGGATGCATTATGCATGCATCCAGTGGGATGATCTGCTTAGAGCGACCCGCCAAGCACCGTACACGTACACTCGTCATCTGGCAAGTTTATGCCTGGGTTCTAGCGCTCACAGCGATCAATTCGCCTCTTTATTTCTGTTCCAGTGAGATAAACCCACGAGCCTGCTCGCATGCTGGGACATTGGTCATCATAAACAATATTGATGGTACATGAGCTTGTTTCCTTTTCCCGTAATTCAATCCAGTATCCAGAGGGTACAGTAGCACCATAGCACCCAAAATGGTCAAAATTGGAAACTTGATTCGACAATACGTACTGTCGATTTGTCCGTCACTCTATTTGAATGGTCCTCTCCCCCTCTCTCTCCCTCTATGTGTCTGTCTTTCTCCTTCTTTCTATGTCTTTCTATGTATTTCCTCTCTTTCCTCTCTCTCTGTCGATCTATTTGTCTCTCTCTCTCCCTCTCTCTCTCCCTCTAGTTGTCTTTCTCTCTACCTCTCTCTCTTCCTCTATTTGTCTGTCTTTCTCCCTCTTTCTATGTCCTGCTCTATTTATCACCGGCTCTCTCCCTCTCTCTCACCATATCCATCTCTCTCTGCACAAGTGTCTCTTCTCTGCTCCCTCTCTGTATTCCTCTGTTTTTCCCTGTCTCCCACTCTCTTTAATTTTCTTCAATATTATCACTAGAATTACTTTCTCTCCATTTTTTTAAACATTACTGTCTTGTTTCAACCCATTCCCCTAAACCAAGACTCCTTTTGAAGTGGCCTTGATAAAGCCGCTCATAGAGATTTAATTAGGTTATGAAACCCAAAAAGAAACGAAAGGAAAGAAAATGGTATAAAAGGAAACTCCAGCAATGTGGAGGAAAGCTCACATGTTGTTGCCACTTTGTACAAAGCTCTGTGTGGCTGGTCTGACGAGTCACCTAGAACACGGAGAAAAAAAAGAAAAGAAACAAAATAGCGATTTAATTTGTGTGAGAATGAGTGTATTAGGATTGCTAAAATACGTTCTTAATATGCACGTAAAGACACTGGGCAAAGTACTTTGTCAGTATTGAACAACGCGGACAACTTTACTTACAGTATACAAATAGAAAACAACATGGAAAAAAAGCATGAACAAGTACGAATGGAAAAGGAAGAATGGTTCAAATATTTATGATTTCTAAAGCGATTATAGAAAATACATTGTATGAATAGTGTATGAATATTAAATTATTTGATACAAATCTGTCTCGCCCAAGCCTTTTCTCATGTGCCATAGTTCAGATACGCTCAGCCGGCATTACTGATAATGGAAACCCAGTAAAGATTCGAATTCGAACCTCCTGTTCGTCAGTCCAGACCACTATCGACTGCGCTACCAACACTCTCCTTGTAAAGTGCATATCCCTCAGTGTCTTTAAACACCAGCCGATCTTTCAGACCCAGAAACAGAACATCTTTCTTGTTTAAACTTGATACATTTTAGTATTATCTTTACAATTCTTAAAAAATTAGAGAAACTAAATCTTTGCATGCGAGGTTAAACAACATTTTGAACGGTTTCTTCGGCACTGCAGGTTGTTTATATTACTGCTACATTTGAAATGTATTGAGATGTATTGAGATGTATTGAGATTACTGATACTTTTCCGCTTTGTAGTGTTTTTTTATAACCCCCGTGTCTATCGTGTTTCAGCAATGCCGGTTGTTTTTATTATTACTGCTACATTTAAACCGTATTGAAAAGACTTATATTTTCCCGCTTTAAAGTTTTCTATAACCCCAGAGTCGTAAGAAAAACATTGAGGTAAGCTTATGACTCGACTAAAGATGAGTGAAACTTTAGGCTCCTGACAAGGTGTTAACTAAGGCTTAGTCCAGCGTTGTGCATGTACTGAGCTTTCAACGAAAGCGTTGCGATCACGGCGCCCATAACTAAAACGATGACTACAGGAAAGGGAGCCTGCACCAGCGCGAAACCATAGCTCTAGCCCAGACTAACAGAGCCAGTAAAGCCAATAAGCCATTATAAAATGCCATGCCTCACGGGTGTGGTTACATCACCCGCTGTAGCTGTGTAGATCACAACGTCTGTAATGCTTATCGCCAGACGCCCTCTACCCGACCCATGTCTGAGACTGTTGGGGAGCAAAGTTGCGACACCCCGTACAATGCTGGTCTTCTATATAGTGCGCCCCTCACGAGCATCAAAGTGGACAATCGCTTACTAGGACCCCCACTGTATGTTTTATATGTACTTGTACATACGTGTTTTCCTTGAGCTTCAAGCAAGTGGGCGGAGCTGGGGCGATTGCCTGCCGACACTGATAAAATAATATCGATTTTGTTTTGCTTTGTGCGCGGTTACTGTTGTTGTTCTTGTTGTTGTCGATGTTGTGTTGTTGTTGTTATTGTTACGGTGTTGTTGTTATTGTTGTTGTGTTGTTGTTGTTGTTGTTGTTGTTGTTGTTGTTGTTGTTGTTGTTGTTGTGTTGTTGTTGTTGTTGTTGTTGTTGTTGTTGTTGTTGTTGTTGTTGTTGTTGTTGTTGTTGTTGTTGTTGTTGCTGATGTTGTTGTTGTTGTTGCATTGTTGTTGTTGTTGTGTTGTTGGATTTTTTTCTAAGAACTTAGATGTTTAGATGCCTTCCACATGTTTTCATTTTTTTCTTGGATTACGCTTAGAACAATATTTCTGCTTAGAGACCCTGCCGTCTTATAATTGTGTCTTAAAACGTTCTCCATGCTTTTCCTCTTAAGAAGACACCAAATACCAATAAATTTTTCTTTTATCTCATGTTGAAAGGAGTAATACTCGTTTTAATTTCGGTTGAGGTGTTTTATTTTATTGATCAGCTAAGCATAATGAAGCCATCTGTGAAAAGTATAGAAAGAAAGCAGAAAGCCCAACGAATGATTAAAATATTTCCACAATGTTGTACAACGAATTAACAAATAATGAGTCAATTTTAATTAAATATTGAAGTATGGAACCTTTCAAATACGCGAGGGAGAATTTAAAAATATGCTTTTTATAAAAATAATTTCATGTTTTGTACTAGCCTATTATCCTGACCTTGTGTGTCCAGCGCAAGTAAAGAAATACAATCGTTTGACTTGCGCAACTGGCAAAGCGGGTGGCATAATTGGTAGAGCGTCAGCCTCTCATGCGGATTTTCTTGGTTCAAACCCACCATCGGTCTTATTTATTTGACAACTAGCCCACACTAATGGAGCCAGTAAAGACAATAAGCCATTATAAAATGCCATGCCTCACGGGTGTGGTTACATCATCCGCTGTAGCTGTGTAGATCACAACGTCTGTAATGCTGATCGCCAGACGCCCTCTACACGACCCATGTCTGAGACTGCTGGGGAGCAAAGTTGCGACACCCCGTACAGTGCTGATCTTCTATATAGTGCGCCCCTCACGAGCATCAAAGTGGACAATCATTTACTAGGACCCCCAATGTAGGTTTCATATGTACATACGTCTTTTCCTTGAGCTTCAAACGAGTGGGCGGTGCTGGGGCGATTGCCTCCTGACACTGATAAAATAATATCGATTTTGTTTTTGCTTTGTGCGCGGTTACTGTTGTTGTTGTTGTTGTTGTTGATGTTGTGTTGTTGTTATTGTTATGGTGTTGTTGTTGTTGTTGTTGTTTTTTGTTGTTGTTGTTGTTGTTGCTGTTGTTGCTATTGTTGTTGTTATGCGTTGTTGTTTTTGTTGTTGGTGTGTTGTTATTTATTTTTCTAAAAACTTGAATGTTTAGATGCCTTCCACGTGCTTCCATTTCTATCTTGGATTACGCTTAGGACAAAATTTCTGCTTAGAGACCCTGCTGTCTTATAATTGTGTTTTAAAACGTTCTTCATGCTTTTCCTCTTAAGAAGACACCAAATACCAATACAGTTTTCTTTATCTCATGTTGAAAGGAATAATACTCGGCATGTATATTTCGTTTTGATTTCGGTTGAGTTTTTGTTTTTATTGATCAGCTAAGGTCAATCATGAAGCCATCTTTGAAAAGTAAAGAAAGAAAGAAGAAAGTCCAACGAATGATGAAAATATTTCCACCATGTTGTACAACGAATTAACAAATAATGAGTCAATGTGAATTAACCACTGAATTACGGAACCTTCCAAATATGCGAGGGAGAATTTAAAAATATGCTTTCTATAAAAATAATTTGATGTTTTGTACTATTATCCTAACCTTGTGTGTCCAGCGCAAGTAAAGAAATATGATCGTTGCGCTACTGGAAGAGCGGGTGGCATAATTGGTAGAGCGTCAGCCTCTGAGGCGGATTTTCTTGGTTCAAACCCACCATCGGGCTTATTTATTTGACATATTTCCTCTTAGGCACAATTGTAAGGCACAAGTCTTTGGGCCCGTCCACAAAATAGTCTACATAGTGCTGACGTTGGACGTTAAGCAAACAACTCAACTGGACTCACCCACTCAGCCCGCTCTTCGTCCCCTGCCTGGTGCTCATGTCCCTGCCTCTCGCGTATTGTTAGAACTGACTGCCTTGACTAATGGACCAACCAACAAACCTAACCTTACATGTAGAAATCTAGATTTCTGCCCTTAGACCACTCCCCCTCCTATCTTTCATGTGATAAATGTCAACAAGAGACAGTTTATTGACGTGTAAGTACCAGGGATGTAGTACACACGAAATTGTGAGACGTTAGTCTTGGGGTGCATCCACATGTAAAAAAATTGACACGTGTGTACCTTGGATGTAAATCACATAAAATTGTGAGACGTTAGTCTTGGGCCCGCCCACAATATCGCCTGACGTTGAACGTTAAGCAACAAAAACCAGACAAACCTGGGATGTAGTCTCCAAGTCCGATGGTAGAGAGCGAGATGAAGCAGTAGTAGAACGCGTCCAGGTAGTTCCAACTCGGCTCCAGCACTGTGTAGATCGCGGCAGGGATGAGCATGAAGAAGATGACGTGGAACGTCAGGATGATCCCGAGATGCAGAATCTGGATGTGGAACACCTGCCAAACAAAGACTCACTTGTCTTCTGATTGTGTACTTCCAACATAAGACACCAGTTTCAACTTTATACAAATCATAGACACAATTAGTAGACGCCTTACGCATTCAGTGATGCTAAATGCACAAGGGAAAGTAGTTTTTGCAAACTGGCAAAACAATAATTTAATTCATAAACGTAACGTTTGCAATTTTACCCTATCGCAGCTTCGCTTATCTTTGTACAGTTTTACATCCCCTAAGTTTCCGGAAGAATCCTGTTTGAAGATATTATAATAGGTGCACGTCAGATGCATAATGTCAAATCTCGTTTCTAGACCAATCAAAATCCTTAGCACTTAAGAACTGAGCTATGACATTCAACAACTCAGCCGACCATCGGTGCTCAATGCTTTGAACAAACTACTTCAAGAGCGAGGGGAAAATACACTGCACCATGAACGGAACGATTATGGTGGCACTCTGTTCCTTTCCTTGATTTTCTAAGTGCGGTTAAACTGTTTTCAGCTTGACATAGGAAAACCAATTAACTTTCGGGAATTTTATTATTTTTAATGATGTATCAATTTCGTCCATATTTAACGATAATAATTATGCTTAGTTTTTTTTTATATTTAATTACCAATGTAAAATCAGATAAAACAGCTCGAGTAACAGGATCATTTAGTTTTTTTATCGGGACAGAAATAACACGAAGCAGCGGTGCAGCACGGTATTATAGAAGTCGGCAATTGCTTCCCCCCCCCCCCCCCCCCTCTAAGTGCGGTTAAACTGTTTTCAGCTTGACATAGGAAAACCAATTTACTTTCGGGAATTTTATTATTATTAATGATGTATCAATTGCGTCCATATTTAACGATAACATACTTAGTTGTTGTTGTTGTTTTTTATTATTTAATTACCAATGTAAAATCAGATAAAACATCTCGAATGACAGGATCAGTTAGATTGTTTTTATCGGGACAAAAATAACACGAAGCAGCGGTGCGCACGGTATTATGAAAGTCGCATTGCCCCCCCCCCCCCCTCTTGCCCCTCTGATAATAGGCTCAAGAGAGACAAAAAAACAGTCCAATACAAGTGAGTATTTATTTTTCCTTTTTTTGCTGGCACTTTGACTGTCTTGAATCACCACCAACCACCATTCTTCAGCATCAATTATTATCATTATTATTATTATTATTATTATCATCATCATCAGCAGCAGCAGCAGCAGCAGCATCATTATTATCGTCGCTATCATGATCAACATTATGACAATAGCTTGCAGAGCGCTCACCTTGTATAAGTGACCCAGTTTCCCGTAGAGCCAGTAGAGGAGCTGACGGGCGGGTATCATGAGGCGTTCCACGCACGCACTGAACAGCACTAAGGTTAACGGAATCCCCAAAACCGCGAAGAAGATGCAAAAAGCTTTTCCTGCGTCAGAGAGGGGCGTAACGCGGCCATAACCTGAAAAGTGATTTTTAAAAAGTCACAATTATGCATGGCATCCGGGAAGAGAAGAGCCTTCAAAGGAGGAGCTAAGATTATTCCACGCGATCGCTTAATCAGATAAAGTGGAAAGATTATGTACAATTTTCCCAAATATGAATTGGTAATGCTGCAATATGCTACACTTTGTAGCAGCTTCTGCTGCTGATGTTGTTTTGTTATAGTTAATTCTGTTGTTGTAGTAATTGTTGTTGTTGTTGTTGTTGTTGTTGTTGTTGTTGTTGTTGTTGTTGTTGTTGTTGTTGTTGTTGTTGTTGCGGTTGCTGTTTTCCAACTTATTTTCTATAATTTAATGCCAAATGTTCTTCACTATGTTAACGGATTTTTTTCTTACTTTTTAAAATGTAATTTTTCACCTCTGCTTGTTTTTAGTTCAAAACAAAGATCTTCTTGGCAGTGACAGAATCCCCTGAAAATAATTTCACACCAGACTCGGAGAAAGCGCTCCAGTGACCCACTGCACTAGTTTTTTGGCCCCTAGTCTTTGACAGGGAAACCTTACACAAGCGCTATTCATTACAAGTCAGCTTTTTTAAAGCTCCTCTTTAGAATAGATGCGTAACATAGCCAAGTTGATAAAGGACATTTCTAACATCTCGTTCAATGCCCTCTCCCGCTCGACAAAAAATTATTTTAGCTTCCGATCGATCAAAATAGACCCCGCTCCATTTCTCGGCGGCTCCGGAGTGTCATGATGTAGGTGAATGTCTTTAACCGCATTTCGCTTTTAATCATTTTGGTCAGGAATATTGTGCGCAGTTTGCAGACTCGCGGTTGCTCATCATAAATATAAAAATGTTATCAAGTTAGCTAAGATTCTACCGTAAATTGTCCCTATAGTTACTCCTAAGGTGAATTTTTTTTATGGTCAACACTAGGATTTTGTATTGGAATACATGCTCACAAATGGACCACCTATAAGACTAGGTTTTGTTCTTTCTACGCCTTTTGTTTTTCAGACGTGTTAGGAATCTTTTAAATTTCTCTCACGTTTTCAAAGGATAGATTTGATCGTTTGTCCATCTTTTCACATTGTAACTGGACTAAAGCACTGCGTCTTTGGGGTTGTTTTTTTATTTTTGTTTCTTTGTTGTTTTAGTTGGGCTTTGTTTTGTTTTTTTCACAAGATGGCTGTCACTTCTGGCCGTTGAGCTGTATGGTCAGTGGAGAGTCGTTAAGATATCTAGATTGAAATGTGATTACCTCTCTCTTTCTCTCTCTCTCTCTCTCTCTCTCTCTCTCTCTCTCTCTCTCAAATTTCAATAACACTTGCGACCAGATCTGCTCACCTATGGTTGTGACCACCGTGCCGGCGAAGAAGAGCGCCTGGCCGAAGCTCCAGTTGGGCTCAGTCTGAGAGACGTTCCTCAGGGCGGACACTCCCCTGTTGGCGGCGTGCACGACCTCGGCGATGAACTTCTCCAGCTCGGCGTCTGAAACACAAGCACACTGGGCTCAAACACACAGGCAAGTAGGTGTGTGTGTGTGGGGGGGGTTGGGGGTTGGAAGCCAGCGCTCTAGCACCAATTGGTCCCCGGAGCCGAGATACTTTGTCTGTACGCTTACAGGTAAAGTGTTGATGCTTAGCGTTTTGTGTGTGTGTTTTTGTGTGTGTGTGGTTTTTCTTGTTGGTGTTGTTGTTTTGTTGTTGTTGTTGTTGTTGTTGTTGTTGTTGTTGTTGTTGTTGTTGTTTTGTTTTTGTGTGTGTGTGGGGGGGGGGGGTTGGTTTAACGTCCAACAGCAGCACTATATAGGCTATATTGTGGACGGGCCCCAAGACGCACGTCTGACGATTTTATGTGCTGCCACACGAGACAGGGCGGGGATACCATGACTCCTGTCTCAGCCATTCACAGAGACAATTATGTGTACAGAGACAGAGAGGCAATTATATGTACAGAAACAGAGAGGCAATTATATGTACAGAAACAGAGAGACAATTATATGTACAGAAACAGAGAGACAATTATGTGTACAGAGGCAGAGAGACAATTATATGTACAGAAACAGAAAGGCAATTATGTGTACAGGGACAGAGAGGCAATTATGTGTACCGAGAGAGAGGCAATTATGTGTACAGAGACAGAGAGGCAATTATGTGTACAGAGACAGAGAGGCAATTATGTGTACCGAGAGGCAATTATGTGTACAGAGACAGAGAGGCAATTATATGTACAGAGACAAAGAGGCAATTATGTGTACAGAAACAGAGAGGCAATTATGTGTACAGAAACAGAGAGGCAATTGTGTGTACAGAAATAGAGAGGCAATTATGTGTACAGAGACAGAGAGGCAATACTGTGTACAGAGAGGCAATTATGTGAACAGAGACAGAGAGGCAATTATGTGTACAGAGAGGCAATTTTGTGTGCAGACACAGAGAGGCAATTATATATGTACAGACACAGAGAGGCAAATTTGTGTACAGAGACAGAGAGGCAATTATGTGTACAGAGACAAAGAGGCAATTATGTGTACAGACACAGAGAGGCAATTATGTGTACAGACACAGAGAGGCAATTATGTGTACAGACACAGAGAGGCAATTATGTGTACAGACACAGAGAGGCAATTATGTGTACAGACACAGAGAGGCAATTATGTGTACAGACACAGAGAGGCAATTATGTGTACAGACACAGAGAGGCAATTATGTGTACAGACACAGAGAGGCAATTATGTGTACAGACACAGAGAGTGAGAGAGAGAGAGAGAAAGGCTAGGGTTTTAGGCAGGGATGTGTATGGAGCAAGAAAGAGACGGGGATCTTAAATACAGTGGTGCTTCTTGGCTTGTTCTTATTCTTGGTCATAAAAAGTAAGAGTAGATTGAAGAGACAAAGACAGATATAACATTTGAGTAGAACTGAGGCAGCAGTATATGCCTCTGAAAACACTTTGTTCACACTGTATTTCAATTTTTAAGTCCATCAAAATATAGGGGCGAGACTTTAGGTCCGAGGCTCGGATTTCTATCATAACGCCTTGCTCTCTGTTGACCGCGTCAATCCTACTCAGTGTAAGATGCTGGGCTGAGACAGGAGTCCTAGTATAATTATCCTCTCCGTCTTTGTATGCCAGCAAGTAAAGTGGTTAAACATCAATCTTGGAATCCGCCTCTCAGATAGATTATAAGAAACCAAGGAACAAAAAAAACAAAAAACAAAACAATTGTGGGTTTGGATGAACTTGAGACAAATCCAAGAAAATAGCGTGTCAGAACTAGTTACTTCTGATGCTAGCATTCATTTTTTCTTTGTTCTTCTTGTTGTTCTTTTTTCTTGTTATTATTTTTATTGTTGTGTTGTTGTTGTTGTTGTTGTTGTTGTTGTTGTTGTTGTTTTAGTTAGTTATTTTTGTAGTTATTTCTGACCCTGCATCGTAATTTCCACTCCATGTAAAACATTTAGCCTTTCAAGGCCACATAAGTAATGGTACGTATGGCGAGGAATGTCACTCCTCATTTTCAGCTTCATAAAAATATGTACACGTTTGTTATTTTTTTACTGGTCTAAGCCCTAGAGTCTATTTGGCGTCCGCTAAGTCCTCAAATGAATGAAAGAACAGTCGGAGAAAACAGTTTCGCAAAAAAAAAAAAAAATTTTTTTTCAGTAGATTTTAAAAATGCTTGCGTAAATTTTGACATTTAAACATGCTTCCAACAGCTTTTTTCATTCATATGTACATACAGTTTGAGAAGGAAGTTACTCACAAAATAATTACAGATAATAAGAATTTCAATGATGAGGCCTAACTCATTTTCCCCCGTGGCACCCTCTCAGTTCCTAATACAGGCGGCTGAGGCTACCCTCATTAGATCTGACGGAAATAATAGCAGTACTTGTCACAAAATGGGAGGCCGACCAGAATAGCTATCTCTGGCGATTCCAGCGTTTTCTCCTTTTGTCTGGTCCCTCC
>RQTK01000627.1:284009-303054 GCA_003991915.1 Elysia chlorotica
AACAACAATAATAATAATAATAATAATAATAATAATAATAATAATAATAATAATAATAATAATAATAATAATAAATAATAATAACAATAATGATAATAACAATAATAACAATAATAATCATACAGACGATTTATAGCTCAACATTTTACGGAAACTCAGCCCAAAATCTGATTAAAGAGAAAAACTTGACATAGGAACTTTCAAGTACACATTCAATTGTTTGGCATAACTACGACACTACTTGCTGCTCTAACTGGTGGAAATTATTCCAGTCCTCCGCTACAGACCCAGGCCGGCGTGTTTCCCTGGTTAGAGGGACACGGTTAGAGCGCGCCCTTTATTGGAACAGCACATGACCATGGGATGAATGACAGTTTTCATGGCAACAGGGGAGTGGGGGGTCTCTGTGAGCAAAGGTTTAAAACGTTTATAAAAAGGGAGTAAAAGTGAGTAGGTGTTTCTGTGCGATTTTGTTCTTGTTTTGGTTTTTACAAGTCCCCCAAGACCGACCAAACTAGCAAGGAGTCAAACGAGCGTTTTTGGCTGGATACACTGTTTTACCCGGATCAATTGTTTCTCTCATTCCCTCTATATCTCTTCCTTTCTCTCTTGCTCTCTCTCTTTCTTTCTCTCTTTCTCTCTCTCCCTTTCTCTCACAGTATCTATTACCAACTATATCTATCTATCTATCTATCTATCTATCTATCTATCTATCTATCTATCTATCTATCTATCTATCTATCTATCTATCTATCTATCTATCTATCTATCTATCTATCTATCTATCTATATATCTATCTATCTATCTACCTATCTACCTACCTACCTACCTATCTCTTTCCAAACATAACAAAAACGAATGATCTGTAAATGTGCCTCAACGCACCTCTGATTATTTTGCAGTACAAATTGCTTGGTTGTTTTTTTTTGGCCCCTGTAGGAATTCTTAAAATTGCTCAAACAATAAATCAATACATGTAGATCTAGTATTGATAGATATCACAGTGAAAGCGGTTCCGTCCTATGTGGAGCATTGTTTTGTTATTTTGTTTTTTTCTTCATGCGTGATCACTTTAAATTTAATGGAATGTAAAACTATTTTTATGTAAATTAAAAACTTTTTTTTGGCGCTTTTTTTCTTTCTGCTGAAAAGAAAGAATTGCTCTCTCTCTCTCTCTCTCTCTCTCTCTCTCTCTCTCTCTCTTTGTGAATTTAATCGTTTTTTTTCCAAATATTTTAAAGCCCACGAAACAACTTTAATTTCTGTGTCATAAAGTGTCTATGTTAATTGAAAAGTCATGCCAGAATATAATTATAAGCAACATTTTTTTCTCTGTGCCCTTGCTACTCTGGGATATATGCAGAATTAGGTGTGACATCTGCTCACGATATTCATTCTACATTTAGTAATCAGCAGTGCGTTTTGAATAATAATACACCGACCCTCTGGTGACTGCGTTGAGTTTTATCCTGTAGATTCTAACACAATTGTTATATATTATGTATTTTAAATTCTCTCCATATACCTGTCACTTCTACGTGTCAGTCAAAGTATTAGTCATAAAGGTAGAAAGAAGTCTTAGTAGAGAATGCTTAACGCTGACAATCTCAAAATTTGCAGTTGTTCTCAAAGCTCTTGCTTCTTAAAATAAGCGCTCTCTCTCTCTCTTTCTCTCTTTCTTTCTCTCCCATTCTCAATTTCTTTCTCTCTGTCTCTCTCTATCTCTCTCTTTCTCTCTCTTTCTTCCCCTCTCTCTCTCTCTTTCTCTCTCTCTCTCTCTCTCTCTCTCTCTCTCTTTCTCTCTCTTTATGTCAGTCAAAGTATTAGTCATAAAGGTAGAAAGAAGTCTTAGTAGAGAATGCTTAACGCTGACAATCTCAAAATTTGCAGTTGTTCTCAAAGCTTGCATTTGTTTTTTTTCTGTCAACAAACTTGCACTTTCACAATACAAACTTCTTTGATGATGATAAAAAATACCTCTGTTTTTTTTTAAAATTTTGAACCATTTTCCTCTTTAAAAAAACATTCTGAAAGAGCGAAAGAAGTTTCAAAAAACTGATTGAGAAACCTATATTTACTATGTTGTACATTATTTAAAGCACATGCAATGAAAGGCGTTCTTTTGACGCAGAGAGAGAGAGAGAGAGAGAGAGAGAGAGAGAGAGAGAAATAGAGAAAGAGAGAGAAAGAAAGAGAGAGAGAGAGAGATGTGGGTGAAATGCAGGATGCCACCACTAAGATAGGACGAGGAAACATGTTCAGTAGAACAAAGCCAACAAAGTAAATTTACCGGAACGAGCGTGAAAGTACATTAGTACTTATTTAGTAGGCACAAGGGCAGTGCTGTGTCATTTGTGTCAAAGTAAAAAAAAAAACATGCCAAAAAAGATGTCATTACAATATGTTTTTTTTTAGCTGTGAACATTAATTTTGTACTCCAAAGCCGTGTCCCACTTAGATTTCAAATCTTATATCATCTACCTTTCCTTCAGATCATCATGATTTTAAAACAAAAGGAAGCTGGCTTAAGTGGTAGAGCGCTAGGCTGCTACTTGGGATGTCCCAAGTTGGATACCACAAAGGGACGCCAATGGTTGATTCTTTTCGGAGTGGTTGAGTCGGTGTAAGTATAATATTACGGGCCCATATAAGAAGCACGTAATACCTGATACCCCCCCCCCCTTTTCTCTCTCTCCATCTCTTTGCGGCATGGGTAAAATTGTTATACATTAGTGTTTGGGCCCGTCCACCATTGATCCATACATTTTGCTGACGTTTGACGTAAATCAACCAAACAATTAACGAACTAACCAACCATCCATCATTTCCTATTTCAACGAACTCGCCGAAAGTCTCACAGCTTCTACCTTTCAACAACTTCACACCTCAGAGGTTGAGGGTTGGGTTGGTTTAACGTCCAACAGCAGCACTATAATAGGCTATATTGTGGACGGGCCCCAAGACGGACGTCTGACAATTTTATGTGCTACCACACACGAGACAGGGCGCACCTCAGAGTAACCTAAATTAATCTATTATTTACACAAAGGGAGCCTACCCGTGATGCAATCGTTCTTCTCCAGCATCCGGCGGCGCGCATGACGAAGCTGCAGCACAATCTCATCCTCGGCCGGCCTCTCCAGGAAGACGAACACCAGTGCGCCGGCGCACAGGTAGGCGAAGAAGAAGAGTATGTGTGTCACCAGACGACAGAGAGGATGTGTGTCACCAGACGACAGAGAGGGTGCACGGAACAGCTGTGGAGTCGGCCTTTGAATGTCATTCTCGTAGGGCTATAGAGGCGTGTGTCCGACTACACTCCTGTCGCAGCGTGAACAATAATTAGTTTGAACTAAAAGTACAATAATTAAAATCTCGTGGATTTGTTAGAATTGATTGCCAGGCACACCTTGAGAAGAGGAAATCCTTCCCCGAGCACTTCTTGAAGGTTCTCTATTTCAAACAAGAATAAGTTTGGCACAGTCTGAAGTCAAGTTCACGGATTTGGCCTACTTTATGCTGAAAGCGTGAAAGAATTTTTTTCACACACAAAAAAAACATCAGTGAACCACGGTGTATACAATTTCTATTTTTAGTAAATTAACATAACCACAAGTTTGACTTTCGAAGATAACGAGTTGTTCAGTGGCATTTCAATGGTGGAGCCCGCGAACTGAACCTGGTAGAGATAAGAGCTTTCTTGAAACATGATCGTCAAGAACTACAACCACGTACCGCGTACACATAACCTGCACTAGTTGTTGTAATTCTGGTTTTTGTGAGGTAGAGATAAGAGCTTTCTTGAAACATGATCGTCCAGAACTACAACCACGTACCGCGTACACATAACCTGCACTAGTTGTTGTACTTCTGGTTTTTGTGAGATAGCACGAATAATGCCTTGTATATTATGTATGTATGTGTACAATGTCATAATTATGTATGCAGGCCACATGCATCATATCTGATTCCGCCCGCATAATTATGAACTTTTTAACATTTGTAATAATTTAGAATTACAAAGTCCAACACCTACTGATAGAATCAACTTACTCCCTACTACATTGAATACAGCTTACAAAGCAGAAATTTCACACATCCGCACCCACTTCATGTACAATCCGAACTAAATCAAGAGATTGCCGTGAGAGAATGACAAAACGAAATTTTTATAAGAAATGAAAAGTCAATTTTCCACATTCTGTCTCTAATGCATGAATGCTTTAAAAATACTCATTGTGGAATTCTTAACCAAACATTTATGCGTCTTCTATTACTTTTTATTGCGTTTTAAACTCAGAGGCTGGATTGTTGGAAAGTTTAAAAAATTAACCTTAATGTGTTTGATTTATAAATATCTATTTAGGATTTGTCTCTTTATTGCTTTCTCTTTTTCTCTCTCTATTTATCTTTCTCTCTCTCTTTCTCTCTCTCTCTCTCTCTCTCTCTCTCTCTCTCTCTGTCTCTCTCTCTCATTAGACTAATTCATAAATCAAATATCATGATTATTTTATTAATACTTTAGATTTAAATATCAGTTGTTAATAATATGGACTTGTCTCAGACGAAAATAAACCAGATCAGTTTGTTTGTAGTAAACACAATTTCTTTTTCAGAGGATTTAATATTGAATGTAAATAGGAAAGGGAAAAATATGAAACATGAAATGAAATATTAAATTTCAATAGTTGCTTGATAAGTTCTACAAATTATCTTCTAAGTTTTATTGTTTTATTTATACAAAATATACGTTCACAACCAGGTGGATTCATCAGCCACTTTTCCCTTCTTTGTTGTTGCTTTGTTTTTTATTGTTTTTTTTGGAGAAATCACAGCTTTAGAGGAAATCTGCCATTATATTTGTTCAGTACATAGGAGCAATCAAAACAGGAGAACAAATCAAGGCGTGCTCAGACAGAGAGAGCGAGAGAGAGACAGACAGACAGACAGACAGACAGACAGACAGACAGACAGGCAGGCAGGCAGACAGAGAGACAGAGAGACAGACAGAGAGACAGACAGAGAGACAGACAGACAGACAGACAGACAGACAGACAGACAGACAGACAGACAAACAGACAGAGAGATAGAGAGACAGAAAGACAGAGAGAGAGAGAGAGAGAGACAGTGAGAGAGAAAGTGTGTCTGTGTGTGTGTGTTTGTTTCTTAGCGCTTAACACCAGGACAATAGTTTATACGCTGTGGACGATCCCCAAGACTAACGTCTGACATATTACGTGCCTTCACACAAAGACAGAGCGGCGATTCCACGACTCCCGTCTCAGCCGGTCTCAGCCGGTCACATTATAATAAATTATTATATGACTCAGAATATTACGCTTGATTTCAGAGACTAGATACTAGAATTAAAGGCGTAAGAGAAACAAAGAATAATTATGTACGCTCGGAATTTCCGGAATTATTTAAAGGCTACCCACCATGTTGCAATGGGTCCCCTTGATGAACACGCGGGATTTAACTACTAGATAGTGATACAAATTAACACGACCCTTAACTTACTGGGTTTGCAACTGGCTTAGAAAATTAACACCCAACATCGACATTAATTTTTTAAGAGTAAAATGAAGTCATGATTCCGATACCCTCTGTACTTTGGTTGTTGTTGTAGGAATCAATTTTGATTCGTTGATCTTTCATATTTGTTTGTTTTTTAATTGTTATTTTGTCGTTATTTTTGTTTTTGAGAAAGCTATTTGGGAAGGGGGGGGGGGGGATATTATTTCTTTTTCCCAATTTCATGTATTTATTAGTGTGTACAATGTAATGGTTTACCAGGTCATATCATGATTTACTGATAGCGTATCTATATCTCTGTATTGTTTCGTTTAGTTGTGTTATATTCTTTTCACATTAAGGTAAATAAATGAAGTTATTTAAACATATCATCTTATTGCGTAATTATATCTGTACTCACATTGGGAGTTAAAGTGTTCATAAAGTAGAGTTAAATTGTACAGCGCACAAAATGTATGCTGACTAAGACTTTATATCACAGTAGACACAAATAAAAACTAATGTTGGATTTGTTGAAAATCCATTCTTCAAAAATAGATGTGATATTCCTGTTTACCCACAACCTGTGATGAGCACAACTTCCAATAATAAACATTACTAGTAAATTTTAATAACATTACTTTCTTTACCTTGCTTTCATTACATTTTTCGGGTGAAACCAAAAAAAAAAAAGTAATGCGATTGTGGAACGCGTAATTAAATTTTATGAAAGTGCAAACGATTGAAAAAAAAAATTCCAGTTGAAACCGGTGCATACAGGTAATGGCTGTTTCTTAATGCTATTTATGGATTACATGTATTAATAACGTAGACATGCAAGCAAAATCGTTGGTCTCATTAGACTTGGTCAAGATAATAATGTGCCGGTGTCTTCATTCACGCACTACATCCAAGCGCCATTTACCTGAGTGTGTGTGTGTGTGTCTGTATCTAACTAAAACTAAAGCGGTTTTTTATCTGGAGCGATAGTAAGGGCCTTCTACGTTGATCTTTCTTAACTATATAGGTTAATTAAATGTGAATGTCGCAGTAGAGCTTGGCAAGGCACATACAAAAAATTCAAAATAGGTATAGTGCAGCTATAAGAATGCAAAACGATACAAACACGTAAGCTTGCGGCATTAGGCCTTATTCAGACTGCAAAAAAATTACCCACACACTAAGATTGTACATGAAAGAGATAAAAAGAGATATACATTTGTACAATGAAGTAAAACATATAGGGTTATATCTAACATGGCCTAAATATCAGTATAGTGTGTGTATGTAATGTGTAGTGTTGTTTGTTTGTTGTCTTTGCTTTTTTTGTGTCTGTTTTTTGTGTTTCTTGTTGTGTGTGTGTGGGTTTTTTTTTAAAGGGAGGGGGTATAGAGGTCACACTGGATCAGAGGTGAATGTCCATTATCTAGATTTTAAATTGCTGTACATCAATCAACTTTTAAAAATAGAACCTAAATTGTAGGCATCTTAGGTTAAAGAACCATATGTGCAACCTAAATTTATCAATGTAGCATGACCCACGAGATAACATAGTTAGAAACAGAAGTAGGAGTTGAGTTCATTGTATTAGAATTTTTGCCATCTTGACCTAGATCATTCTTGTGTTTACAAGATCAAGGTGGTGGTGGTGGTGGTGGTTGAGGAGGACTATGTTTTGTGAAAATGCATAGTCCACCTATAAATATGACATTCAAAATAGCTTGGAAAACTGCAACAAACAAACAAACAAACAAAAGCTAAAAACCAGTTGATCTCCCATAATCATAACAAGAGAATGCCAACCCCTGTTTTACTATGACCAGTCATGTAGATTCATACTTTGCTTTGGTAACACACCCACGGTTCTGCTGACATATGTAGTCTATCTAAATCGAGTCGAAATTTAGACAATAGGATCAGAGATTGGCTGGCCAGTGGAAACAGACACAGAGATCCAGCTAGATTGTAATAACGTAATTGGCCTGTAACAGGTTTTGTAAGCAGGCCTGGCTGAGCAGACCAACACTACTACCAGATTGGTTTAGGCACAGTCATAGAACAGGCCAACGCTACTACCATTGGTTTAGGCACAGTTATAGAGCAGACCAACGCTACTACCATTGGTTTAGGCACAGTTATAGAGCAGGCCAACGCTACTACCAGATTGGTTTAGGCACAGTTATAGAACAGGCCAACGCTACTACCATTGGTTTAGGCACAGTTATAGAGCAGACCAACGCTGCTACCAGATTGGTTTAGGCACAGTTATAGAACAGGCCAACACTACTACCATTGGTTTAGGCACAGTTATAGAGCAGGCCAACGCTACCGGATTGGTTTAGGCACAGTTATAGAGCAGGCCAACGCTACTACCAGATTGGTTTAGGCACAGTTATAGAGCAGACCAACACTACTACCAGGTTGGTTAAGGCACAGTTATAGAGCAGACCAACGCTACTACCAGGTTGGTTAAGGCACAGTTATAGAGCAGACCAACACTACTACCACATTGGTTTAGGCACAGTTATAGAGCAGACCAACGCTACTACCAGATTGGTTTAGGCACAGTTATAGAGCAGGCCAACGCTACTACCACATTGGTTTAGGCACAGTTATAGAGCAGACCAACGCTACTACCACATTGGTTTAGGCACAGTTATAGAGCAGACCAAACAGACACAGGGATCCAGCTAGATTGTAATTTATAACGTAATTGGCATGTAACAGGTTTTGTGACCAGTCATAGAGGGACATAGCAAGGTGCGTTAGGACAACAACAAAACACGGCAGGCAGGGGGTTGGGGTTGGGTTGGTTTAACGTCCAACAGCAGCATATATATGCTATATTGTGGACGGACCCCAAGACGGACGTCTGACAATTTTATGTGTTGCCACACACGAGACAGGGCGGGGATACCATGACTCCTGTCTCAGCCGGTCATATTAACGCCAGGCAGGGAATACCAATAAAAGTAGTAGGAATAGTAGTAGTTGTATGTAGACTTGTGTGTCGTTTGTTTGTATGTTTTTTATCACATCGAGGAAAAACACACCCTGCGAATTAGGTCCGGCAGCCCACAATTATTGTAAACGACTCTCATATGTTATGTTCACTTGTATCGCACTTCCGAATAGTAAATTTGGCACACGTGAAATTGTCAGGCAGCAACAGCTTGTAAATTGAGATACTATTATACAGTTTTGAAAATATGTATACATGGATGCTTATTTTGATTATGCGAGAATGAATAATATAAGTTGGAAGCAAGGGTTAAGCTGTTTTTCCCTGTGTAGTGTTAATGTGCAGTACCACAGCATTGATTCGTAACCTTGTGGTCAAGTTTAAAAAACCAATGTGTCTAATATCCCTTCAACATTCACGTAAGTTTGAAAACTTGATATTTTTAATGAAACAAAATGAAAAAAGTAAATTAGTTGTTTTTTTAATTGTATATCTGTGTCATATTATAATTATGAAACAGTTCAACACCACGGATGGATATCAGTATAATAAATCAATAACTTGGCAAAGCACAAACTCATTCAGACTTGTTAACTTGCAGATCTATCAGTTTTGCAAAATGAACGCAACATAACAATTATGATTACTTTGCATTGTGGTTGGTTCACCCAGTTTAAAGATGACCCGAAATGAAGGCTTCTATTAGTCCAACCAAGGGGGATAACTCTACTAAGTTTTCTTGATAATGCCATTGGCCTACTTGTTTAGTAATTGACGCTGACATTTAATAGAATCAATGGCGAATCTGCTGATGAAAAGTCGACATACTCTCAACCATGGTGAAGATGTGAAAAGTTGACACGCATAAAAATTCACGTTTACACATCTAACTGTTCAAATTTGTTGAAAATAATAATTTAGAAAAAAAAGGCCGGAAACTGAAATTTGTACAAGTGGTTTCGGTTATTATAACGACAACACGGTTAGTCTTTGTAGTCTGTAAGGTAAAGTTACTTTAGAGGTAAAATAATCTTTTGTCTCCTTTTTACTAAATGTTCCATCGCTGACATTATTTAAATCTTGATACCAATATCATTTTAAGTTTGTACATGTAACCATATATTTTTCACCATTGTAAGCATTAATATCCTATATTTTGTTAATGAGAGACTTGCAAATGTAGCTTAATGTTTTATTTATTGATTTTTTCACCCCCTTTTTTATTTATTGATTTTTTCACCCCTTAACTTTTCCTTCATTCACGACAGGCCTACTATAAACGTCAATTCTGAAATACCTTGAGCGGTTTTCCGAACACATGAAAACTTACCAACACAAAGAATCAATACCATCATCATCATCATCATCATCATCATCATCATCATCATCATCATCATCATCATCATCATCATCATCATCATCATCATCACCATCACCATCATCATCATCACCATCATCATCACCATCATCATCATCATCATCATCATCATCATCATCATCATCATCATCATTCTAGGCTAGTGAATAGAAGGTTTGTTCTATTAGTCTTATGGAAAGTTAAAATAATGCTTCAGTATTTTGCACTACGTGCTCTATTAATAGAGTACTTGGCAAATCATTCTATAGATCTTAATGAGGGGCTAATAGTCAACAAAAAGTCGAATCATTAAAATACATATTAGAATCAACACAATGATTATTATAAACTTTTGTTACCGAGATACATATCTATCTGATGATTTTAGACAAATATAACCTTCAATTTTGGAGATTTCATTTATCCTGTATAAGCCGGCAGAGTCAAATGAGATCAATATTCGACTAGGAAGAGTCCTATATAGCAAAGCACCAAAACCAGACAGGATGTGATGTAAGAACAAGTAGTTAAAGCTGTAAACTCTGGCCAGGGAGATATTACATGATCCGTTTTGTAAGACACAAAACCATGAATATAATTATTCATCATGTTGCAGAAACTGGCAAGATAAGCACTTCGATACAAATTTTTGCCAGTCGGAATTTCTCTTTTTGTTTCATGCAAATATCTGATAATCATGGTTTAATCTAACAGTCTCTGTTGTATATCAAAGGAAACTTCACCTTCAGGGTACAAAATTATATGTAACAATGTTGTTTTTTCAAATAGAAGGCTGGAGAGTTCCCTCTTATCCCAACCTCATCTTTCTTTACTC
Source organism: Elysia chlorotica (assembly GCA_003991915.1). Taxonomy (NCBI): domain Eukaryota; kingdom Metazoa; phylum Mollusca; class Gastropoda; family Plakobranchidae; genus Elysia; species Elysia chlorotica. Next base: position 294,679 of record RQTK01000627.1, read on the forward strand.
TTTCTTATAAATCAAGCTCTACTCTACTACAATAATTTTACCTAACAGCAAATAAGTCTTATTTGTTATACGTGCAGCAATAATTTTAGGAAAGAAACTATAGAATATCTCAGAGTTAAGAGAGAGAGAGAGAGAGAGAGAGAGAGAGAGAGAGAGAGAGAGGAGAGACAGAGAGAGAGTTGAGAAAGAAGGGTCGAGAAAGATAATGAAATAGATAAAGAGACGGATAGAATAGGCAGACAGGCAAACAGACGGACTTTAAGTTAGGCACCTAGACATACAAAGACGGACGGACAGTATCAGACACGTATTGAGAGACCCAAGGACAGAGACAAACAGAAGAGCGTAGAGAATGAGTTTGTTGTTTAACGCCTGACGTCAGTACTAATTGGGTATTATTGTCAAGGGAGAGAAAGACAGAAAGAGATGAAGGAGGTGGAGATGGAGATAGGCGGCGCTCAGATCGGAAGTCATTAGGTGATTCTATAATGAGTTTACAGGTGCCCGGTGGTTGGTTTGGCGACTTGTTATTGGCTATTGTGCCTCGCCCAGCAACACGCTTGTTTCACATACGGCACCACTAGCTTAACACTCACTAACATAGGTAATTCCTTGTTTCACACACAGTAAGGCACCACTAGCTAAACACTCACTAAGATAGGTAAGATAAATCATTTCTCCGAATGGGCCTCAAAAACACTTTAAACCAGACAATATCATCCTGCCAGGAACAAATGTGGTTTTGTGATATGTGGAAAGAATCGGAATTCCCCAAAGATACAAACACAGCACCGCCTTTAAGAACTAATTATATGTTATGAATTTCACGCAATTTCATTTTGTTTTTATCGCCTAATATCATTATGACAAGCACTTTTTTGTAAAATGTTGAATGCTCAAAGGCAACGATTGGTTTTTTATTTGTTGTTTTATGCTTGTTATTTACTTCACCAGAATTTATTGTCAAATAAAGACAACCGACGGTGAAAAGTAAGCCTAAAGAAAATGTCTTTTTTACTTTATTCAGTTGAGACTATAGTTACCCATATAGCTTAGAACTTTAACAATTCTGTTGGACCAGTTGTGTGTGTGTGTGTGTGTGTGTGTTTGTGTATGTTCATTAGTCATTACCACATTATTGTTGTTTTTTAAACACTCCAATTGAATGAGTGCAAAACCAAAAATAATAAACACATCTTCAATATGTGTGGGATTTTTTTTTTTTTTTTTTTTTTTTTTTTTTTTTTGGGGGGGGGGGGGTGGATGATTTATAAAGTTCCGCTCCACAGCACCATTCAGCGTATCTAACGTAGTCCTCGGTTGAATAGACAATTCTTTTGTTTTAATATTAATGAAATCATTTTTATTGAAAGCAGTGAAAAGACTGTATTTTTTAATGTACAGTAATTTTTTATCACTATGCTCTTTTATGAGTACTCTACAACTGCATTTAAAAGTCAAATAGATGTGCTCTCCTACATATGCTAATACTAGTCTAGGATAAAGTTCACAAATGACTCGTACGCTAGTTCACGGAATGTGTGGACACTATTTCTTTTTTTTTTATTCTGGCGGTAGGCCAGTCTTGAGTGTTTCACTGAGGTTTTTTGTAGGAAGTTGTCGCCTTTATATTATTATCCAAACCCAACATACGCAAAATCTCTCCTGTGAAACTATTTCACACTCTCTGCTTATAAAGTATTCTTCACATTCTATGACACACAGTTGGAAAATCCTTGTTAATTAAAGCCCACGCTATTATCTAACTTTATAATACTTAGGTACACAATGAATTCATGAGAGATCTAGAACTGAACTCGTCACTGAACATCTACTGGCAAGCATGGTAGGCACAGTAACCATTTAGTAACAATCACAAGAACCTACAAAGAAACTTCAATTAATTAATCCTGAGAACTACATTTCACAAGTCGAACAAGAAGCGGATTGATGAGTGGTGCCATACCGTTGATCTATAATCTTGTACTTAATACACACAATGTTAACTGGTGCAGAATTCAAATGCGACTACCAACTAAAACGCGGTGTATAGATGTAGTCATTGTTGCTGGCTTCACAATACAGTGTACAAGTTATCTGGCCGCCCCGGTGTCTCGGCGTACTGCCCGCCCTGTTGTTTGAACGCTCACTCCTGACATACAACCAGTGAGCCGCCTCGCGTGCGACCCGTTTCCGCTGATGATAACAGTAGGTTCACGCCTTGCGATACGCGGGCCCAGCGCGAGGCAGAAGACGGGTGGGAAGGGAGTCTGCACGGGTGTCCAATCACAGCTCTTTCCTGGAAGGCCACTGCGCGATGAGAGTCCTGATTATGTCACCCACTATTACCGTGTGGATTCACAAGGTCTGCGAGGCACGCGGTCTGTGGTGGTGGTGGTGGTAGCTTAGATCGCAGCTGCCAACCCAGCCCAGTTGTCACAAAGTACAATCCAGATAGGCATAGAGGGAGGCTAGATCTAGATCTCAAAAAGTTAGTTGGTATCCTTGGGATAGGGGGACAGTGGGTAGAAAAATTAATATGCTTTCTTGGTGTAGGGTTAGACAGCTCTGAATTTATCATCGTGGCGGTTGGTCAAGCGACGCACACAGAGAGGAAGGATAAACCAAGCGGGTTAGGGGAGTGAGGTCTTTGGAGAGAAAGAACCCTCTGCTGTACTTGATATTTTATTTTATTCAGTTCATTATACACAAACCAAGTTAGATAACATTCGGAATACAAATGTGGGGGGCAGTTTCCAGTATATTTCGCTTCTTATTAACGTGTAAGCAAATTGTTTTTTTTTATTCCTATTCTTATTTTTCTCTTTCTTCTGCTATAATCTCTCTCCTATGAATTTCTCCAATTCGTTTATCCACACAAATACACACACACACACACACACCTATTGCTTTTCTTTCAGTCTCTTTGTATGCGTTATCCTTGGTGTTATTGGATACATTTTTTCTGTTTATTTTTCATTTTCGGAATTCCAAAACTGTTTTCCATACAGAGCACAAAACACTATGCGGCATTACCCTATCACAAAGAATACATTCTTAGGTGCCAATGTCTCTTTTCTCAAAATTCAAACAATACTTTTAAATAAGAATGTTTAAATTATTTTATAGAACTAACTTTTAAGAATCCTCTCTATTTCGAAAGTTCACAAACATTCTCGGTCGGTCGACCTGATTAAGACCATGTGGGCGGGATACATGGCTTTCTTCTCGTCTCTTAAACCACACTTTAAATGTTTCTGCAGGTTCCACTTCAGGTGAAGTGTCTCTTGTCACACGTCCAAACAAGCGCTAAGACAAAACGTGAATACTTCTGAATTTTAAAGATACATGAGTACATCTAAAGGTGTCACGTGCTTTCGTAGTAAGTTGTCTGGCTCAGTGCACAGTTCAAAATCGATAATCAGCCCATACAGGCAATTAACCTGGTATTCAAGGAGGAGAAAGCTTTGTTTTACTTTTTTATAATGGAAAATACGAAAACTAGAATTATACTAGACAGGAGCAGCCATTGTGGCGGTAGTAGTGGAGTGGTAGTAGTTCATCATATTTTATTTATTGCAACACTATTCCATGACTTTACCTTTGAAAAAAACGTTTGAAAGAAGATTTAGTGTTGAATTTCACGCTATTGTTTAAGTTTATACTGGCTGGTTTCTTTATTGCTTTTTGTTTTGTTTTGTTGTTGTTTGTTGTTTTGTTGCTGGTGATTATTTTTTGTGTATTTTTTGTGTGTTTGTTTAATTATTGTTGTTGTTTTTTGTTGTTACATCGTCTTTCTCTTTAATATTATAGGTAAGAAGCCAGTACCATGGTGCTACAGACTTCGATCCCGGACTGAGTGTTATTTAGGTAGTTAAAACGTTTAAGTTTAAGGCACACTTACATGGGTGTTATTTAGGTGGTTAAAACGTTTAAGTTTAAGGCACACTTACATGGGTGTTATTTAGAGTAGTAGTAGTAGATGTTGTTGTCGTTGCTGTTGTTGCAGATGTTTTAGTATATCCCAATTCCTTTCTTGATAGATTCTACATGAGCGTCATATGATACTCAGTTCACCTTCTGGGGTCAAATCATAATCATAATAGTTAATACATGAAGTGATAAAAAATATACCTACTCTAAAAGTCTTTACCCTATACATACAGAATATCGTATTTTTATTTCTAGCAACCCTATTCCATGACTTTACCTTTGAAAAAAATGTTTGAAAGAAGGCTTAGTGTTGAGATCACTGCAATTGTTTGAGTTTATACTGGCTGCTTTCTTTATTGCTTTTTGTTTTGTTGTTGTTTTTTGTTAATTTCAAGTTTAAGGCACACTTACATGAGTGTTATTTAGGTAGTTAAAACCTTTAAGTTTAAGGCACACTTACATGAGTGTTATTTAGGTGGTTAAAACCTTTAAGGCACACTTACATGAGTGTTAGTGTTATTTAGGTGCACACTTACATGAGTGTTATTTAGGTAGTTAAAACCTTTAGGTTTAAGGCACACTTACATGAGTGTTATTTAGGTAGTTAAAACCTTTAGGTTTAAGGCACACTTACATGAGTGTTATTTAGGTAGTTAAAACCTTTAGGTTTAAGGCACACTTACATGAGTGTTATTTAGGTAGTTAAAACCTTTAGGTTTAAGGCACACTTACATGAGTGTTATTTAGGTAGTTAAAACCTTTAGGTTTAAGGCACACTTACATGAGTGTTATTTCGGTAGTTAAAACCTTTAGGTTTAAGGCACACTTACATCTACTACCCTAAGTACCTGTCGCACCGATATCATAAGTCCAGGATTTTAGTTAATAGTTCAGTAACACTTCCTGCCCTGAGCCGCCATTACAGCGACGTGGTATTCATAAAGCATTCATAATTATAATTATCTTCTGCCTATACTTTATGTATTTTGAATTATCCATAAAGGTTTTTAATCCCATCAACAGACATTATGAGGATGTTTTTTGTTTTTTATTGGAAAGATAGAAGACATTTTTCCTGCAATAAATGTAGGACTATGTATGTTTTCATTCCTGTTCCTGCTGTTTTTATTTTTGTAAAAATTGTTGCCATTTGTGGTGGTAAAAATGCTTGAGGTGGAAGTGCTGATGTTTTTTGCGTAATTTCTGTGGAGCTTTGGGGTTCTTTTTCATGGAGTTCTGTGTGCGATTTTTAGTTTTTTGTTGGGGGTTTTGCCGGCGAGGAGAGGGAGAATGATGAAAGAGTACCGATATTTTAATGATTTGAATGAACATAATTATGTTTGTGCAGGTACAACTCTAGGAGTTTTGTTTCTCCCAGAATGAGGGGTCTGTTAGATTTTAGAATCTTTGATTTAATAACACATGTTATACATAATTACGATTTAATATACACCTACCAAAAGCATAATTTTAATAATCTATTATTTTGAACAAAGAATCATCGTGTTGATACAAGTAGAGGGAGACACTGTGGCTGTTTGTTCTGGTCTATAGGTCTCCTGTTGCTGCAGCGCAAACTCGCACAGTTTGGTAAACACTAAATCCTCACATTGGTTTCTTCAATTTTCTCGCAGTTCAAAGTATGATCTTTCCCACCATTTCTCAAACCAGTTTCAATTGGTTTTTACCTATATCTTGACCATACGGTTATTTTTCAATAGCCACCATCATGGTGGGCAAACACTAATCCCCAATGTATCAATATTTTTTTCAACTGAGCAGATCGAAGCCCCGGAGGTCTAGTGGTTTCATCCATGCTCAGGTAAGTCTACATCGACCTGTGTATTTACTGGCTGGCCTGACTATAATATAGAGCGTCACAGCTGACACTAGCAATTATTTCAGCCTCTACAAGTTTGAAAAGATGTTCAACGAATAAGACGACATTGAGTGCTCTTGGTTTTTTTCCACTGCTTTCTGAACTTACGCGTAGTTCTGTATTTTTAAAATGTATAATGTTCGAGACTAATGATTTATTATCAGCCCCGCCATATTGGTTTTGTTCGAAAATACCTGCCTTTATAGGATCAAAGTTATTTTTGGACATGATATCCTCTTCTAATATTATTTTTTAAGATGATACATATATTCAGTTTTAACATTTATCTTGGTGTCGATAAATAAACAAATAACTGAAAAAAATCGGTAAGTGTTGTTATTGTTGTTGTTGTTGTTTTTGTTGTTGTTGTTGTTGTTGTTGTTGTTGTTGTTGTTATTGTTGTTGTACTTGTATATAGCTGTTTTTGTTAATGTTATTGTTGCTTTGTTTTCATTACTTCAGTATTTGATACAGAGACAGCAAATCAGGTGGATTTACTTAATTCCTTTAACCTAACGCTGACTCCACTCATTGTAAAGAGTAACGATCCTAACCACACAGGGAAAATTAATAATATTAATAATGATAATACTTGGCTAGCTGCAGAGTCGCCCGCCCCTTGTACCACAGCTGACCAAACCAAATCCCAGTCACAGAACCCACCGGGTAATTTACACCCCGTTGCCTAGCGACGGCGGCCTCGGGTCCATGTTTAACCCGCTGTTCCAACATGCGTGGGCGGAGCGGCTCTCGCTATCACAGATTCTCTCCGTGCGTGTTTGGAACCGCCACTAGAGGCCTGGCGAGAAGAGGCCTGCAGCAAAAACGAAGGCGACACGTAAAGGGAATCTGCACCAACCATAGATCTATGGGGTAGTTATATATCTATGGCACCAACGAACATAGCCGTAGTCCAGACATAGGGACCAATGAGAGTCTGAGAATCTCGTACATGAGGGTCGTGGTTCTGTCATACGTATTGGGCGTATGCACTGCAAGGTCTGTATTATCATAGATCCTCAGTGTGTGTTTGGAGCAGCCGTTATCCAATGCCAGCCTAGCTGCACACAGAGACTGGTAAGCGAGTATGGGGACTCATGTATCCGCAGATGTCCCCCATCTGAGTCATGGCTAGCAAGCCCTGGCATTGCATGGAGTCGCCAAGATCACTATCATCATTCCGTGTTGTCAGGGCTGACGTGAAAATACAACACTTGTAAAATGACGGGCATAACGCCTCCTCTCTCCCCCTCGGGCATTAGGAGGGGTTCCACCTCATTTACCATTGCAAAAAGATGCTCCCTCCTAAAGTGAAATTTTTCATACAATTCGACGTCGTCGAAATCATCGACAGGATTTCTCCTATCTCTAAATACTCTGTTTCTTCTAACGATGTTTCTCTGTCGTTATCTGTTGATGATGGTCGCCATTGTTTTCAGCTCGAGAGAAAAGAACAATAGAAATGCTGTGCGCTGATTGGCTACGTTTTTACTTAGGTTGGTTTACGACGAGGTACATGTATTTCGAACTTACTAAGTACGAACGTAATAAGTCGACTTGGCGGCAAAAACACCCAGCTGCATACAACTTAAGAGGAAAGTGTAAGTTACGACATAAACCACTTGCATACAGACCCAGTCATGAAGGGAGCTCTAACAGAAACCAAGACGGTAGTGAACCTGCAGCGGCGTCCAATCATAGATCTATGCTAGACTTACGGCACCAATGAAAGGCCACTCCTGGAGGTCATGGTTATGTCATTGGAAAGCGTTGCGTCAATTGCAAGGCCTGTAAAATAATATGACCTTTAGCACTATAATGATCGTCCATTGTCTTTGTGTCCAAGCTGTCAGTCAGCAGTTTTCCCATGCGAAATGCTCCGTGTATTTGTAATTAAAATCTCCGTACTCGCCAGCATTGAGGTCACGTAGGCTGCTAACTATTAAAACATTTCGATCGTGAAAGGTTGTTGACATTTTTGTGTCCATCATTGCCAATATAATCACCCTTTCTCTTCATCATCAACATGCAAACCGATTTCTCTCTCTCTCTCTCTCTCTCTCTCTCTCTCTCTCTCTCTCTCTCTCTCTCTCTCTCTCTCTCTCTCTCTCTCTCTCTCTCTCTCTCTCTCTCTCTCTCTCTCTCTCTCTTTACTTCAAATTTAAACAGCAAACCAAAATCGCACTTGTGCATTCGGGTTGCGAGTTTAAATTTTTTTTTAATTCTACAAGTCCCAAAGAATGAAAAATATCATAAGAAATTAATCGTAACGTAAGAAATAAACAGACATAATTATATAAAGTGATAAAAAACTTGGCTCTCGGCTACAATTAAAGTTTGACGTTGCTGTATTGATTTTAAATGAACTGCGTCTATATTTCGCGACAGCTTTTCCCGCCCAATAGAGAGTCCCACTTGAGGGCCCTTCCGTGCCTCGGCCAACTGTGAGAGTCGAGTTGGGTCAGTCGCCTAAGTTGGTGATTTCACGGCCAACCTAGAGAGTCCCACTTGATGGCCCGCCCAATAGAGAGTCCCACTTGATGGCCCGCCCAATAGAGAGTCCC
>RQTK01000628.1:0-10000 GCA_003991915.1 Elysia chlorotica
TAATAATAATAATAATAATAATAATAATAATAATAATAATAATAATAATAATAATAATAATAATAATAATAATAATAAAAATAAAAATAATAATAATAATAAAGCTGGAATTAGGCGCACAACTTAGCAACTTATGGACATAATGAATTAATTAAACACAACTAGAGGTTGAATAGTACAAGTACAGCCAAAGATGGCGAACGTTTACATGTATTTTTCTAACCTCTAGTAATATTTAACTTATTGTGTCCCTCAGTTGCTATGTTATGCGTATTACCCCCTTTATTATTAGGATAGCAAGTATTAAGACAATGATGTTTCTAAAACCTAATTTGGCGTTTGTTCTTTCACAATGAGAGACCAACCAATTTCAAAAAAATGTATTGCCTTAATCAACGTTTTAAATTATGTCATGGGTAATGCTAAGCTCATGTTGCTACTGTTTTTAGGCGCTTTCCATGCAAATAAAAGAATATTATAATTATCACTAGCATTTGCCCAAGTTATGAAAATGAATAATGTGTTGTTGTTTTTATGTGTGAAAATATTTTATATTTGTTTACTCTTTCGAAATTACGGTCGTGATTAATCTCAATTTTGTGAAATATTATATACTATCTGGGGATGCCCGGCTTCGCTCAGGTTTTAGGACACTGTACGGATATAAAATGTTTTTTTAAGGTAATACTTATTACTAATCTAGATAAAGCTTGGATTTTGGGACACTGTGCGCAACTAAAATGGTAAAACAAAGTTGTAGAGATAGAAGTTTAAAGCCAAAAAAGCTAAACAAATTAAATGTGATACAAATGGGTGCACCACTTAAAAGGTCATATCTTTAGTCTTGATAACTCACGCTAGGATATTTAAAGGATTTCTTTGTAGATAACATTTCTTTTAGATCCATTTTTACCCCCTATTTCGATGATAGTCAACGAAGGTCCATATAGAATTTAAATTGGGTTCGAATGTTTTTAAACCCCGAAAGATCCTCATTCGATAGATCTAAAATTCAGTATTATAACCCGAGCAGAGCCCCGCACCTGAACAATGTTCAATGGAAAAAAATGTGTAGATCTATGATGAGTAGTAGAAGTCTAGATCTAGTTATTTGATTAAGCTTTTAGACCAATGTTTATCCCCTTCGATGTTAGTCGAGGTAGATCCAGATAGAAATTAAACTGCGCTCGAATGTTTTTAAACTCCGAAAGATCTCCATTCGATTAATCTGAAATTCAGTATTATAACCCGAGCAGAGCCCGCACGTGAACATGTTGAACGAAAAGAAAAAAAATTATATAGATCTATAAGTGGTAGTGTTTACATTAAATGGGTTTAAGAAAACAATAATAATTAAGGCAAAAAATCTCAACTGTTGAAATAGAGCCCCGCACCTATTTAAACCTAGCCCGCTTTCACTTACGATTAGCTAACTGAAATCAAAAACAGCAATGGCTGCTTGATCGACGAATCATTTTCAATTCCTAAAATCTAATTAATGCTTTTAATGCATCGTGAAAAATAGTTGAACCAGCCTAAAACATTCAGAAAATTCCAAGGTATCAATATATCTAAATTTAAAGTTTGTACCTTGAGTAGCTCTGGCGGAAAAGACGATAATAATTTCACCAGTTCACAAATATATAATAAGATATATTTATATAATTTGTCTTCATCTCAAACTTAAACATGCAATGAAATCCAAAGCGCTTCACCCTAAAATCCCAAATTTTACAGTTAAATTGCAAATGGGCCAGAAAATTTTAGAGTCATAAAACTAATAACATCGAATGTCTAATCATTTTTTTAACGAAAATTAACGAATTAAAAAAAAATAAAAATATATTAAAAAAACGAATAGGCACAACAATATTGCTCCCTCCCCTTCCTTGATCAACAAACAAATCGAAAGTGTTATAAACATTGATTCTTTTTATTTTCTAAGTGCGCACGCAAATTTTAATGCGCACAGTGCGCCGTTTTGTTATAATGCTTGGTTAATTATTAATTCTGATTATAGATTATTGAGCCTACTTGAATTTGATGCAACATCTTCAAGCAAACATATTAAGTTCCAAAAGTTATAGATCCTGAAGATACCCAATTTTGAGTTCAGCGCAGTTTAAATTTAGCTGTAATACTTTAGTTTTTTCCATCCTACAGTCCCCACGAATTTCGTGGGTTCCCAGCTAGTTATCTAAGAAAACTCTTATAGACGCTTTCATTGAAATGATAATTTTCGGATCACATCATTTTTATTACGATTAAAAAGGAATTTTAATTGCGCATGCTAATTTGAACAAAATTGATATTTAAATTTGCATATAATCTTACTTGCTATAGAAATTACGATGTAATGTGATTTTAAAAAGCTTAACGTAAAAAAAATTAATTTACAAAATACAAAACTATAACTTTAAAGGATAAAATATAATAATAAAAATGTGTTTATTAATTTACAAGAAGCTAATCAAATCTTTCTTTGCAAAAGACTGGTGATGATCATATGAAGAATGATCAGGTGGAAGAGCTATGGGAGGAGAGGAGGAAGGAGGGAGGAAGAGCAGAGGGAGGAAGAGCAGAGGAGCAGGAGCAGGAAGGAGGAGGAACAGTAGGAGTAAGGAGCAGGAGGGAGGAGGATAGAAGGAAGTAAGAACCGGAGGAAGGAAAATGAGCTAAAAAGTATGAGGGAGGAAGAGCAGGAGGACGAGGAGGCGTAGGATTAGAGGGAGAAAGGGGGGGAGCAGAAGGTAAGAGAGAAGGTAAGAGCATGACAGAGGAAGAGTAGAAGGACACGGAGCACGAGGGATGAGGAGCAGAAAGGAGGAACAATAAGGGAAGGAGGAGAGGGAGGGACGAGGAGCAGGAGCATGGACATAAACAGCTAATATCCTACTATATTTTTTAAAGAGAGAAAGAGAGTGAGAGAGAGAGAGAGAGAGAGAGAGAGAGAGGGAGAAAGTGAGAGAGTGTTTGTGTGTGAGAGAGAGCGTGTGTGTGTGAGGGAGGGAGAGAGAGAGAGGGGGAGAGAGAGAGAGCATTACTATTGCCGAAGCTTATTTTCGAGTACATTTTTCAGAGAAAACTCCACAAAAAATTAATAGATTATTATTTTGAAAAAAATAACAACACAGATGTTCGCATAAAACACAAATTGGGGAATACTCACATGTATAAATTATGTTTTTATCATATAAGTGGAACCAATAAAAATAATTACGCAGATTGTTCACAGTATGGATGTTTTTCACTCACGAGTGGCGGTGAAGGTTCAGTGACTTGCTATTTTGATTGGGGAAATCCAAATCGCACCAAAGACAACAACTATAATCCGGATGCACCAAGACTTGCCAATATGGTGTTTTAAGTGATAGTGTGTCGACCTTTGTTTTTTCTTACGGTAAAGTTTAATTAGCTGATATCCGATAGCAAACGTGACACAAAGCAGCGGGCTTGGTTAGGATCGTACTCAATGTCGGTATGGGCGTGCTAACACTCAACTCAGTAATTATCAGTATACTTGACATTTTTTTTATTAGTGTACACGCACTAGTCAGGGCCTAAGCTACGCCGGGTTCATGTTTCTGAAGACGGAACCTGCGCTGCCCAAGCCTTTGGCGGAACCAATCCAGTCTTATAATAAGTTATACTTGGATTATTTTTATGTAAACGGAACCTACTAGGTAGGATAACGTCCGGTTCACTGACGTCAATTGGTTCTGATTCTGACCGACAAAGAATCCTCCAGCTTATAGTAGTTAGAGTTGGTATTTACGACACGTGAGCCCAGTAACGGCTCTATGTTGTCCATGATGTCTAAGACAGGTGCACTGATAGTAACTATTGCTCCTCCTATTTCTCTAATTGATAAAAGCATACACATTGGTTAAAGTGAAATAATATAATTATACAACGGAGTTCAGTTGAACTTGGTTGGTTCAACGCCCAACGTCAGAACCTATAATTGTGTACCGTTCATAAGACTGGTAGAATGCACGAACAAGACCTAGCTTACGTCTCGTCGTACAATATAAGAATAAGAAGGCTTACAACGAGACGAAAGCTACGTCATGTTTGTGCATTCTACCCCATAAGACTGATTTCGGATAATATTAAGTGCTGCCGCACACGAGACAGGTCAGGGAGACCAGGACTTCTACTCAGCCGCTCACAGTATACTAACACCGACTAAATTGGACAAATACATTTTTGACCGATAGTAGTATTCAAACCCGGATCTTCCCGCGACCAACGCTCGACCACTTGAGGCAGTTCGTCCCACTTCTCTAATTGGTAAAGCCATACATGTCGGTTTAGATGGGAGACTGTTTACAACAGTTTAAAATAATTATTATACATGTTTCGGATTCACATAGTTACATTTCGCTGCATACAACGATGTCTTGGTTTGCCCTGCTCTAACGCTCGAATGGAAAAGACGGAGGCGTGTGACTTCATGGGTTAGTATTCTGAACTGCCAAGCAGTGCCGCTAAGGGGATATAAATTTAAAGTTCGATACTCTGCTGGTTCCTCCTCCATTAGCCACCTGCTTTAAGATCTCCCAACTTCTCTCTTCTCATCAAATGTCCACAGATTGCTTGGGGGTCTACTAAATGTCTTTGAGTGATGATGTGAAAGTTTCCCGTATGACTGTTTTTTTTTTTTAGATTTCTTTGCTGTCCACGAGATTCTGAGCGTTCTTCTAAGCAACTGCATTAATTTTCAGATCCACCTAGAGTCTTCTCCTTCATTTGGAAATTCCAAGTCCCACATCCGCGTATACGTACAGTTTTTATAGAGCATTAAATCGTTTCTATTTGCTGTGTGAGTTGAGTTGTACTTGATTGTTATAACTGCTCATTTTTTAGAAAATTTCATTTATTTTCGGTGCTATTCGAGACAATGTTTCAGTGTCGTTTTTTCCTTTGCGCTGGATACTACAGTTACCGAATATTTGTATAGGTTATACTGAGTTTGGTTCCTTATGATTTGGTTGGAAATTCTTTATTAAATAATCCACTAAAAGTTCAGTACTACTGTTTGAGTTTGGTAACACGGCTCCTCTTTGTGACCCTTGACTACATAGTACATCAAACCATCAAGATTTTTTTGCCACTGATTAAAGTATAATAGGGTACCTTTAGCTTTGGTGTAAAAGTCTGGACTAAAATTTATACTACATTGAACCATCCAGGCGTTTTGTGCATCGAGACTCCAACGTCAAGACGACAAGTCATGATGAATGGGTCACCACAAGAAGACCTGCCGTAAATCTGTCGGCCCGTCTCAGCCGGCCACGGATGGATGGATTGTTTTTTATGCTTACCGTTCAACGCCAGCACTACATAGCTATATATTGTGGACGGACCCCATGACTAACGTCTGACAAGTTTACGTGCTGCCAAACAGACAGTGCGGGAATCTCAGCCGGTCACATTATACTGACTCCGAACCAACCAGTAGGGGGCAAAATTGGACAAATATACTTTTGACATAAACGTGAGTTTCAAACTACGGACCTCCCGATTGGGAAACCAACGCTCTACCTGTTACGCTTGGTCTTCCCCTGTGCAAGCAATAGATTCTTTGTGATTAAAATTGTATTTAAACTATGTTATTAAATTATATATTCACATTTAAGAAACTTTTCAAGAGTTGAACAGATCCTTTCGTATTACTAAAAAGTGGTGCGGTAAATGGGTAAATTATTGTGACAAAAATGTGTTTTTCAAAATAACGAAATGATTGAAGGACCTCTTCATGTGTAACAATTGCAGCTAAGGTTTATCGCATATTAAGCAAGGCAGGTTGTAACTGTAATTTATGGGACTGGCAAATTAACGTGTAGTGATTGAACGTAGGTAGCGTAATGACTTAAGTGACAATGTCTGATCTAATGCCTTGCTATCTCATTCAACAATCGAGTTGGCAGATGGTTCTAATAGGTTTATTTGTAGGATACGGACGGTTGGAAAGAATGTATTATTACAGGAAGACTATATTTGGCTGGCCAAATACTCTTAAAATAGTAAACCAGGACTGACTGAGCTTCGATGTAAATTTGCATAACATATAACGTTTACCATTCCCAACATGTTAGGATCCGTCCCAGTCCAACGACCTGATCAAAATAGCTTATTATCTGAGTATTTTTAGAAAAGTTGTTGACGTCATGAGCTATGCCATTCATGCATTCGATTCGCTAGTTACCTAAAAGGTCAACCAATATTTGTTCGTTCAGGCGTTTCGCTTGAGCGCGCCGTAACTTCCGATACACCGATAACAATTATTGTTCTGTCTCTATCTTCCCGCCGTTCTCTTTCATTGGATAAATACTCGTTCCGCAAATAAATTTCAATGCCAATACTTCTCAAGCACGTGGCTTGCCTTTTTCTTTCTTTTCTCAACATTGTCTTCCTAGTATATGACTTCCATTAAGTTGAGTTGAGTTGAGTTGGTTGCTTAACGTACAGCAGTACCATTTAGGCTATATTGTGGACATACTCCAAGTTTGATGTCTGACAAGCCTATTTTCTGTCAGTGCCACACACGAAAAATGGCTGGTAGACCTGGATCCGGCCTTGCATACACAGTCATATCATAGCATTAATTTGTAGTGACATTGACTTAACTAGTAGGGGACGCAATTGGACAGATACATTTTTGACCAATCGTGAGTTTCGAACCGGTGACCTTCCGATTGGGAGACAAACGCTCTACCAGTTGAGCCAGATCGCCACCAGTAACAATCCTTTGATTCTCTTTTTTTTTCAGGTGCGTTAATACATTTCTTAAGTTCAGTATTGGCTTTATATTTATAACATAGCGGATAGACACAAAAAGCCTGTTTACACAACCATTGATCAACACGAGTTGACTCGATGGTTGAGCTCGGGACTCATAATCGGGGTGCTTTCTTGAGACAGTGTTAGTAGAATGCGACACACAAGTCTTTGAACTTAATCTATGCCTCGGTATACATTCATTCATTCATTCATTCATTCATTCATTCATTCAGTACCAGGTCTAGAGCAGACAAAAGTGACCATGGCACGCCACTCATTTGTTCAGACAGCTTTAGAAAATCTCTAAATTTCTCCTGCTTTTTTGGTTACCCATCTGTTTAGACTATCTACTGTTGTTTTGTTATGATTATCTCTACTTCTTTCACCATCTTTTTCAGTTAAGGCTGCGTGTTCTATACTTTTGTGTCGATTCAGATGTTCTACGAATTCCATTTGCCCTTTTCTAACAGTTTTTATGAAAGATTTATCTATTAATGCCTCATCTAGCACATGTTCGTTTGATCTTATATCCTTCCATCATATTCTTCAATCTTGTTATAATTCTAAAGATCAACATTTATGTTGCTTCAAGCCTTTTTCTAACATCTGCTATTGCCCAACATTTAGAACATGTCTCTGTATAGCTGCACGTAAAATTGTCATTATGAGGGTGGGGCGTGTGCGGGAAACAGCCAGATTTTTTAAGTTGGATGTTAAGAAACTAATAGACAAACTCAATACAGATTGCACCTATTATCGTACTTGTGTGAATTTTTAGCCTAAAAGTATACATTTCCTAAACTGCATATTTTTAAAAATTTCTTTTCAATTTAAGGGTTACTAACTTACGACACGTTATACGCGTGACAATAATTATGCAAATAAGAAGGCTTATTGCAAGTGGTAAGCTATTACAGCGTTGTTCTTACGGCCCATGGAATATGAAAAGGATACTTCACACCTATCTCAAACAAACAAAATTTGGCATTTAGCAATATTATGAGTAAATATAATACTGATCTGCCACAAAAATTACTGCCCGATTCAGTTTACTTTGGCAATCAATTTTTGTTGTGACTATCACTTGACATTCAATTTTAGCTGATCGTACTCGTTTTTATATTGGATGATTGATTTATGATCCAGTTTAGACTTTAATTGTACAATTGTACAAGAGGTGAATTTTGAACTCATTTGATTACCTTTGTCATTATTGGATTTTTTTTTTCTATTTGAACTTGCATCATATGGTGCCGTATTAATGAGAACCAACAATGATTAGCATTAGTTAGGTTAGCCTTTTTTTTCAAATTTACCGTTTTGGAGTCAATTTTTTTCTAAAGTACGTTTTGTTGCATTAGACTCAATATAGAAAATGTTAATTTAAATATGTTAAACTAGTAGTGCCTTCAATGAAGAACGATAAGTCGGGAGCGCATAATCTGTAACTGTGATTTGATGAGTTGTGTCCCTTTTACCTAGGCCCAAAAAAAAACCCTTTTTTTTTACAGTTTGCTCGTTTGTTTTGTTGCTTAACGTCCAACGTCAGCACTACATATAGGCTATATTGTAGACGAGCCTGGAGACTGGCGTCTAACAATTTTACGTGATGCTATAAACTAGACAGAGCAGGGAGATCTGGATTCCTGTATCAGGCGGCCACGTTAAACTTTTACCGACCAATTAGTAGGGGACGAAGTAAAAAAAACTGTTTTTATTTTTATCATTGGTTTTGAACTGATGATCTCGCGATTGAGAGATCAACGCCCTATCATTTTCGCCGTTTCCCCTCTCCTTACCAAATAATTTATACGTCCGAATTATCCAAAATAATATTAGGTGTACATTATTTTACGTGCAGATTGTAAACAAGACCTAGAACAAATCACCACAATTCTTAGCGAAGAACAAAGTCTTTCGATAAGGAAACCACAGCTGGAGGGGACGTTAAACCTAAACACCTTAGGAAAAGAATTCACCACACCTTTACCACTACACACACATCCTTTACACAATCAGATAAAACAAAACACTCGATGTGCGCTATGGAAATGTAAGATACGTACAGATGCAAAATGATTTACCAGTTTGGGAAAATCTAACCATGATAGTTAGTGCAACCAAATCCAAAATAACAGCTTTGAAACAGCACAACGCTGAGACAGAGACCATCAATATCTGGGATGAGGATTGTAGAGAGTCGCTTAAAGCTTGTTTTGAGTGCGAGTTTTTCAAGACTTATGAAAATCTTGATATTTTTATGACACTGTGACAGGGTATATAAAAGTCTCTATGAGAAAAAATTAAACAGGAGAGAAGTAAGGAATTGTCGAATACAACACTTGAATAAATAGGGAGCAAAGAGAGACTATGTCTGTGATATTATCATATTATATAAATTATATACCCAGAGTCCTTGTGGAAAAATAGATGAAGACATTTGGTGGACTTTTGTCTGTTGCTCCGGTACAGTGAAGACTATAAGTTCTGACACTTTGTATTCTGGTAGAGGTTGGGAAATCATGTATTATGGCTATGAGACCATTGCATTTCCCAGACCGTGTAGTGGTAAATATCTCTATGGTGTTGTGAGTTATAATTCCAGTAACTAAGTAGTCCTATGTTCTCTATAAAGGGAGGGAGAGAATCCTCTCCTTCTCTCCGGGTTTAACGTCTCCTAGGTTCCCCCTGAACAAGTTTCACACAAAAATTGAATTTATTATCTTGCGTGAAAGCTAATATATTGATATGTTTACTGCAATAAAAAGTTTCAAACAAAATAATAATCTTTTAAGATGTCACCCTGCAACCAACATCGATTTGTGCTGCTTCAAAGCAAGAGTTATACAAATCGATATGCGCCTTAGAATTTGGGATTGTTTCAATAATACAGTGACTCAAGGACACAGTAATCCATATGTTCAAAAACTGAAATAGCATAGAAAACTAACTTGCTCAGTAACCAGTAAATTACTAAGAACGAAGAGGAGATCCTGGATAAGGGGAGGGGGAAGGGGGGGGGGGGGGCAGGGCAGTCTTTTATTATTAAAGGCCTAAATCGGAACTTACAGTAGTTAAAATGGTAAGGTTGTTTTTTCCATCTTCACCTTTTCCATTTTGTTTTCGAATGACGAGTGCATTGTACCCAAACGTTAATAAACGGACCGCTACTGCTCGCTCTTTGAAACCTTTTTTTGATTGCTCAGAAATTGAT